>QEAP01000407.1:0-23139 GCA_006535975.1 Chytriomyces confervae | reverse complement strand
CTGTCAATGATGTACAGCAGGAGGTTGCCCTCCAGATAGGTTCAAAACTTGAGCCGGAGGAACCAAAGAGTAAATGAAGAGACGGGTCATCGCGAATTTAAAAAAAGTGTGCCTCAGACCAGGATTGAACTGATGACCTTCTCCTTACTAGGGAGACGCGCTACCGCTACGCCACTGAGGCTGCCGAATTTTTCAAAAAATTAAAACATTATAAATCACAAATTTATGTCTTATGGTGTCATGGACAATATGATTGCTTTCGCAATTGTGGACGCATGCTGTGGCTGCCATGGCGGAAGAGACTATCTGAATGAACTCGCAGTTTCTTATTGGACCGGCATGAGGCCGTTGGAAACGGACATGAGGCTTGCATAAACTTACAGCAAATAATTGCGGTGCTGTGCAGTGCTTGCCAGACAGCGGACTGCGCAAGAAGGCCAAGTCTGTCATGGTGAAATTCCAATCCGTCAAAGCACTTGTGCTCCACTTCATTCTCTGTCAAATCGTGTACATGAATGACGCACGGGCAATCGTTGATAATCCGCGAGACTTCGTTGACATGGTACATTTACTTTATGACTCTCGTCATGATGAACTATCTCTTTGAACGAAAACTTGTGTTCAGAAACCGGGCTCCAACCAGTTCTTTCTCTGATTTGACTGTTTTATTGCTTTCGACGCGTCGGAAGGATGAACCTTTTCAACCCATATTCGATCTGATTGCAGACAGAATGGCTGTTGGTGATTTGGTGATTGCTGACAAGAAGTTGAAAGAGGTTTGTGTGATTGATAAGCTTACTTCTAGCTGCATCTTTACTGACATCTTCTTTCCAGGATGCCATCAAAGAGCGCGGATTGAGAGGCAGAGGAGGCGAGGGCTCAGACATTCTGAAACAAAGGAGAGATAGAATCGGTTAACGCAGACTTGTGCTGGGGAATTCTTGAAGCAAGGGGTATATGTGGCAGCGGTGGATCCTGGATGGTGTCCTGGGATAAAACAATGGTCCCACCGTTGCCAGAGGCGGATGGTGCTGCGAGAGTGCTGGATCCCGTCTTTGCGGGGTTGAGTGACAGGGTCCTTCTGAGTGGTGTGTTGCTGTGGAACTTTAAAGTCTCTGCCTGGTAAACAAAACCGGAATAAACAAAGCTGACAACGCATTGGATTTATCACTTGACTACATGCAACGCTCTCAGCTGAAAACACGGTTACAGAAACATGATCACAAAAGAATCTTCTTGACAGCATCCTCATCCGCCTTCTTCTTCGCAATCGTCAAACTGAGAACTCCCAGTTCCAGCGAGGCCTTCACATCCTCCACATCCACATTACTAGGAAGTCTTAGACTTCTGCAGAACCTTCCCTGAACCCGCTCCAGCATCAGCGGAGTGATGTTGATTTGTTTGGCATCCTCTGACGCCCGCTCGCCACAAACAGTCAAGACGCCTTCTCTGACGGATATGTCGACATGTTCTTTCTTGATGCCGGGCAGGTCTGCATGGACCACGTATGATTTGGGTGTTTCGAGGACATCAAACTGGGTGGGATACGTTCCAAGGAACTGCGAAAAGAACTGGTTCAAGTTGTGCGCGGAGGCTTCGGAGATGTTTTCGATTTCGTCGCTGCTGTTGTTGTTGTTGATGCGGTCAAAGTCGCCAAAGATCGGGTTTCGCTTGAGATTGAAGAAGAGGTCCATCTGATCTGATCTGATCTGATCTGATCTGGTTGGTTGGTTGGTTGGTTGTTTTTTCGAAATGTTTCGAAATTTGCTTTGGACCACATCAGCAGTAAAACCTGTCACGCAGTACACTCTTTATTTGGCACCAACACTGCATCATGAGACCCGCTCCCAACGCGTTCGATCCGCGGATCTAACTGAATACGCGGTCGAGTTAATAATGAAGCAAACCTCCAAAAACGAGTTTCCTACTCACCCAAGTGCCCGCACTTGAAACTTCCAGAGATCCCGGGACACCAGTCTCTAACCCAGTCTCCAACCCAGTCACCATCACAGTCGACCCTTGAATCTCCGACTCCATCCTCAAACTCTTCGCATTATAAAACGGAACAACAAGCACAACCGCCGCACACATGGCAATCCTCCACACCATTGCACCGCCCAAACTCCCATCAAGCTTTCCCCGCAACGCATTCGACACGAGCAAGGCCAATACCGCAAACGCTTGCCCAGCAGACTGCAGCAATCCAGCACTGCTCCCTTCCGCAACAGGGTACGTGCATTCAACTCCAAGTTCGAGCGCAATGGGCGTGATGCAGAATGCTCCAATCCCAATCAACGCTGCGCTGACGTATAAAAGCGGACGTCGGTCCAGGAAGGGGACGCTGAGATAGAACCCGATGGACCCGAGAAGTGAAATGATTGGTAACACTTTTAGAACGCGACGATGCGCTTTTGTTCGGTCTAGAATGGGTCCGAGGATCAAGGACGACACCGTTCCAAACAGGATGGTTGTATTTCCGAGGCCGCCTGCATCTGCCTGCATTGTAAGAAATAAGCTCGGTAGCCACTGTGAGTCGCTACCAAGAATGCGCACCTCTGTGTATCCATACGGCGTCACGTAGTCGCTGATGAGAGTAAAATACGAGTCCAGCGCACCAATCGTCAGCCCATACGACAAGAAAATCAAAAGAAACTGCGGATTCGCAGCAATGGAGTAAAGTCCCTGTTTAAACGGAATCGCGTGTTTAACCTCAGCCGCGCTCTTTGACGGCGCAAATTCGGGTTTGTTAAAGACAAGCAACGATGAAAAGCCCGTCACAAATACGATGGCAAACGTGACGAAATTCAGTTTCGAAATGTTGTTTGCGTCTTGAGAAACAATGAACGGAGCCAGCGCAAGTGCTGTTGATGTGCCCGCGTACACCGACAGCGACATGATCGTGTTGGCCGTGAGGCGCTCCCGGTCTCCGAACCACAGAGCGCAGACCTTTTGTTTTTGGGTATTCATGCTTGGAATGAGGAGCGGAATAACTTCCAAAGAAAAGTCTGACCTTGGTCGGTGCATTGAATGCAAACGGCGTGGCAATGGCCGCTATAATCTGTCCCGTAAACAGCAGCGCCAATTGAACACTCGGCCCGCCTCCCGCATACACAGCCAACCACCGAATCGCAGCGCCAAGTGTCACTCCCCAAGTGCCAACAAGAACAGAAGGCCGTAACCCAAGATGGTCTATTGCATACATGGATGGAATAGCGGCTGGTATAAACACAATCTGGAACACTAGAGCCACGAGGTTGATGGTGTACTCGCTGCATGCGTAGTATTCTGCGGTCGTGGGAGTGACTGCGGCGTAGGTTGCCCATAGGAGGGCGTTGTTGAAGTTTGCAAAGAAGACGCCGGCGGCAACGGCGAAGCGAAGAGGCGACAGAGTTGGCATATTTTGGAGTGCTTTGCATGTTATCTTGGTTGCTTGTGGTTGTGGTTGGGCGCGCGTCTTGACAGCATTGCAAGTCACAATTTATTCACAAGCACCGCAAACTAAAAGCGGGCGAAGTTGCGGCTGTGCGGGTTGCGATCAAGCATTTCTCCGAGTCAAAAGCCAAATTGGCCGCAACGCGCGCTCATGCAACTTGCCGCAGACAATTCAGTTGTTGAGAAATGTCACGCCCCGCCACCACCGAAACCACAATGGACGACGACGCCGCAGCCTCGCGCCGTCTGCTGGAAGAAGCAACAAAAGGCGCAGCCAAGCTCAAACCATCCTCGGTCAAGGACGCGTCTTCGAAGCCCGTCACTGCCAAAAAGTCAACACCAGTTGCAAAAGCACAACTCAAAACTGCTGCCAAAAAGAAGGGTACCAAAGAAGACAAGATTGGAGGAGTTGGTCAAGGCGGAGTTGATGCATTTGATTTGGGAAAGATTGCTTCGCTCGCAAAGAAGGAGAAGGACAAGGGGAAAGATCGCAGCAGTGGCGCCGGTGAGTTTGATGAGCAGGCTCTCGACGAGGCAGCCGGGAAAACAATCGATGAGGAAGAAGATGGAATGGGTTCTGGAGAAGAGGCAGACGATGGCTGGGAGTCTGATCTGAACGATGTCGACGGTGAGAGAAAATCAAGACGCGCGCTTTTTTTTTTTTAACAAGACTCTGATCCATCTGTGACAGGCATTTTGAAGCGTAAGGTTGTGAACGATCCTTACATCACGGCTTGCAAAGTGCTAGGAGTTGTTCCTGTCTCGTACTTTGCCGAGCGAATCAACACGAACGAAATCATTCTCAAACATCGCGGCCTGGGACCCAAAGGAGCCCAAGCCATCGCATCCGTGTTGGAGGTGTTTTATGCTGATACATTCATTGCCCCCAAATGCTGACATCATACTTCCAGTTCAACAACTCTATATCCCACCTGAACCTGTCCGACAACTGGATCGAATCCGGCGGCGCGCACATTGGCCGCAGTCTCCAAATCAACCGCACACTCACTTTCCTCAATTTGTCAAACAACAAACTGTCACTGCAAGGCGGCGCAGAAATTGCTGAAATGCTTGGGTTTAATGGAACCTTGAAAACCCTAATTCTGAAAGGAAACGCGTTGGGGGATAAAGAGGCATCGCTTCTTGCTGAGGGGCTGCGACAGAATTCTTGTCTCCAAGGTGATATTAGGTCATTGCTCCAACTTGGTGATACATATTCACACGCACACGCTTCCAGTGCTGGATCTGAGCTACAACCAAATCGGCGACTTGGGCGCAATTGCATTGGGAGCAGGTTTATCGTCAAATGATTCGATCAAGGATTTGAGTTTGGGTAAAATCCACCTTTGCGATGTTCACCTTTTGGATGCGTTTTTGATATCTATTTCTTTTTTGCAGCCTGGAATCAAATCCGAGTCCGAGGTGCAACCGGGTTTCTAAGCAACTTGAAGGTTCGTTCTACTCTTACCCGTCCTACCCCCCCGACTAAACATCCCCCCAAGGATAACTCGCACATTTCTGTGCTGAGTCTTCAAGACAACGGAATTGGAGAAAACGGAATCGCCGTCAGCTCTTTTCTCGCAAAGTCCAACTCCATCGTGTCCCTAAACATTGGGTAAATCAAACATCTTTTTCAACCCACTTCTCTTACCCCACACACCCCCACAACTGCACCAGTCGCATCCGCATGAACGACGCAAGCATGGTCCTCCTCTCCAAAGGCATTGAACAAAACTACAGTATTAAAGAATTGGATATTTCAGAAAACCCAGTCGGAGATGTGGGAATGTTGGCTCTGTTTAAATCTGTCCTCGCTTCAAACTGTATCAAACGCGTTGTCATGCGCCACATTAAAGTCACAAAAGAAGCGCGCGTCAAGTTGGAGGAACTCAAGTCCGAGAAAGCGGATTTGGAAATTGTAGAATAAACGGTAACCCATGTCGTGGGCGCACAGTAATTGAAGATGCATCATCCCAATTTTTATTTCAAAGCTTGCTGTCCCGAGATGGAACTGATTCACCAACAACGCCTTGCCGCACCAACTCATCCACAGCGTTTGCATCAAGCCCACACATCCCTTCTAAAATGGCACGCGTGTCTCCACCAATCTTAGGATCTCCAACCGCAGCTTTCCCAGGTGTCCTGCTGAGGATCGGTGCAGGCGGCGGTGTCCACTGTTCATAGGTTGCCACTCCCCATCGATCTTGGTAATGTTTACTTTTCATGGCTTCGTCCCATTCCAACACAGGTGTCACACAAGCATCTGTTCCAGTAAATATGGATGACCATTCATCACGCGTTTTGGTTGCGAAAATTTCCGCGAATTTGCGTTTCATTGGTTCCCAGCTTTCCATGTCAAGTTGTTCGTTGGCGTATTTTTCGACAGGGAGACCAAGGCCTTTGAGCAAAGCTTTGTAAAACTGAGGTTCAATGGCACCTCTGGAAAGGAGGAAAACCAAATCTTTTAGGACAACTCGACAAAAGTGAGTCGAAAGAACATACACAGCCATAAAACGCCCATCTTTGGTCCTATAAGTTTCATAAAAATGCGCTCCGGTGTCGAGCATGTTCGTTCCTCGCGGATTATTCCACATTCCGCCTTGGTTCATTTTGACGAGAAACGTGCTGAGATACGCTGCACCGTCCACCATTGCGGAATCAATCACTTGTCCCTTTCCAGACTTGTTGCGCTCAAGCAAGGCCATCAGGATTCCCATCACGCATAGCATTCCGCCACCAGCAAAATCGCCTAGTTGCACATATCAGGCTTCAAGTGGTTTTTAACGTAAAAAGGGATTACCCAGTATATTCGCTGGAGCCATTGGATTCTCCCCACTCCGTCCGAGGGGAGACAGCGCACCGGATACGGCAATATAATTGATATCATGTCCAGCCATTCTGGACAGTTCTCCCGTTTGACCAAACCCAGTCAAACGCGCGAAAATGCACCTTGGATTGATACCTTGAATGACGTCGGGGCTCAGACCCAGCGACTCCATCACGCCCTTCAAATTTCAGCGAAAAGTGTGAGAGGGGGTAAATAAAGTTGCGGTTAATGAAAGAAAGACTCACTGGTCTGAATGGGTCCAACACTACATCGGCTTTTGCAATCAGTTTCTTTGCGAGTTCGATTCCTTTCTTCGAGCGCAGGTTGATGGACACGGATTTCTTGCCTCTGATGCGAGACGAAGCCAACGTGAGACGGAGACAGTTGATACAGACACTGTCGATGCCCACTAACCTTCCCATCACATCGGCGCTGATGCCGCCGTGGCCGGGCAGCCTGTCGATGCGAACGACGCTTGCGCCAAAGTCGGCCAAGACCATTCCCGCAAATGGAACTGGCGCAAGACCCGCGAATTCAACCACGTTCACGTTCGAAAGCGGTGAAGCCATTTTTTCCAGAAGTTGCGACATTTTACACGCATTTTCGTAAATATTCACAAGCATTTTCCATTTGTTTTGATCCCAACAAAGATGCACATCTCTTTCGCTGCTGCATCTGCTCTTGCTCATGCTCCTGCTTTCGTCCTGTCGCTTCTGTTCCTGAGCTACGCGTTCATGCACTTGGACGTGCTCTCAACCACGCAACCCGTCGTCCCACGCGGCGTCTCGCTCGGCCAACCCCACCTCCCATCCACCAACGCATCAACACTCACACGCAATCCTTCCATCAAACCATTCACTTTAAACTGCCTCACAAACGCGTCTTCCAAATGCTTGTTTCTGAACCCGACTCAGATGCTGCAAGTTTCCTTAAACCGACTTGACGTCACGCTTGCGAAAGGTCAATCTGCGACTACTGCACCGCCAAAGAATTCTATTTGTGACCCGGAAATGCCTGTGAGCAGTGTGTGTACGGCTGACGTTTTGCAGACGGATCTGGTTCCAGTGTTTGGCGCAGATGAGTGAGAATCTGCAAAGAACATTATGTTTGATCTTATGTATTCATTCTCCTTATTTCCCTTCTTTATTTCTCCAGTCTCAGAATTCCAATCTCGCACTGGATTCAAAGACCGACCAACAACCAAAAGTCGCGTTCAGTCGCAGACAAACCGCTTGTTTTCAATGAGTTCGTATCGATAGAACAGTTGCTGGAATTGGTTGGTATTGCATCGCTCGATGAAGTTGCGTCTGGGCAGTCCCAGCCTGTCCGATTGCTCGGAGGAACTTTGCTGGTTTCTATCGCGTATTATTCTTCGAATGATCAGAGCATAGAGTATCAGGTTCGTTATATGACCTTGCAACCTTGATCACCTTAGCATTGAAAAGGGTCTGTGAATTTCCAGTTGAGCGCGATCCTTGTTCCAGCATCTCCCACCTCAAACTCCAAACTCACCTCGTTCGATCCAAACTCGAAGCAATATCAAGTATCTTTGACTTCGAATCTCAACATTGTCTTGGCACAGACGGGACATTTGACGGTTGAACGAGATGCCATGCAGAAAGTGATTCTCGTGATTTCGATGCTTCTCCTCGGAGTTGTTGTATATGGAGTTGGATTGATGCTTACTGTTTGTGTGGGATCTTTGTTTTGGCGCGACTTTGCAGACGTGGTTTTCTTGAAGTGGGTCTTTGTTTTTCCTCGACTGATTTGAACGACTTTGCTGATACACAAAACCTCAGAAAACCGTACGCTAAACTCAATCAAGAAGCTACAACTTTGTCAAACGTCCCCGAGGATACGTTAAAAAAAGGAGACGCAGGGAATCCTGAAGAGCAAGGGTCCGGAACAACAATAGACATGTTCCTCGTTTCACCGCAGCCCCAACACACTCACGACCAGAACTCAACTCAGCAAACAGCAAATCCCAAAATTCTTCTTGAACAACTGTCTCAGCATTTCGAGGGCCTTGTTGAGAAACATCGAAGTCTGCGACGCGTTGAAGTTCAATCGTTCAACTCTGAAACGCAACGCGAAGAGTTTGGTCAAGTTGCTGAGTTTGATTTTGGCGGGGAAGAGGACGCGATTGTTCCGGATGCGCAGGCTGGGACTTCGATGACTTGGAATGAGTGTCTGCAGTTGAAAGCGGGGATGGACGCCGAGGCGAGAAAGTCGCGATTCAGACCGTCTTCTTGAGGGACTGAGAGAGAGGATAGAGGGAGGGAAATTGTGTACTGTCATCGTTGTTAATCTGTGAATTAGGAAGTGTGTTTGAAGTGGAAATTATAAAGTATTTTTGTTTATTTTTTTTGTCCGGGTAATGTCCGTGACAACATCGACAGAACAGCATCAGAGAAAGCGGGCGCCAGAGAACAAATAAAGCGACCACCTTCTACAAGTGCTTCAATCTCATATCTGACAGGCTCTTCAGCAGAGTTGAGAGCGGCTCCTTCGAGGCTGAGTTTGGTATCTGCAGTTGATGGCATTCTTCGGCCATGGAGACTTCTTTACATTCAATGTCGTTCTCGGTGCGTGGATTGAAGGATACGCGATTGGCTGCTGTGCCCGTCTTGCTCCAGTCCGCGATGCAGAGAATCCCCGCTTCTCTCACCCCAGCAAACGAGCCAGCATGGGAAGCCACATCCATCCTCTTTGCACCGTTGTTTGAAGCCACATGCAGCCGCTTCAATCCGTTCGATCCAACGGCGTTCGAACAGAACTCTGCTCTCTTGCCATCCTTCGAGGCTGTTCTGGTATATGGAACAGGTCTCTTTACGTCAAACAGGCTCTCTGGACGCGAACCGCGGAAGTAGCGCAGAAGCGGCGACTCTTTTGTCAAGAGCGTGGCTTGTTTGCTGCGGCGTGGCGTGCGTCCCATTCCGGTTGTTCTTGAGAATTGTTGGGTTTCGCACAATCGATGGGTTTTTTTATAAGCAGCAGCTTCTTGTAATTTCTTGCCGGTCATTCTTCGCGCCCCGCATCACAGGCGAAGACGGCATGGCACCGAATGTATCAGATACTATATCTCATTTATCAACAACCATTTCATATTTTCTAGAGACTTACACTAAAACTACGTTCAACCTCCTCGCGCTCCTCACGCGTTTCCACAAACGGCGCAACGTCAATCAAATCCTTCATTTTCAAATCCTCAACGCGATCCCTCTGCACCTGCTGCTGCTGCTGCTTTTCTTTATCCACACCAGCATTCCTGCCGTCCAACAACCCATCTCCCTGCACTTGATCCTCCAAAGTTCCTTCAAACGCAACCACCTCCACATGCACAGGCTGAACACACCCAAGCCGATGCGCTCGTTTAATGGCTTGGTTGTACATGGCATTGTCATGGATGGGTCGCATGAAATAGATTCGACTGGCTGAAGAAAGATCGAGTCCGTATGATGCCCGCGTCACGTCCATGATGATGACGCGGACGACGTCGCTTGTATTAAATGTTGTCACGTTTTTGGCTTTTTCAGCGATTCGTTGCTGGGAGGAAAAATGAAATGCGCCAGGTTTAAAGAGAGGAATCTTTCAAGCGAAGGTAGAAGGTACGTACATGAGTTTTTTGAAAGAGAAGGCACTGGATTTTGGCGACTTTGCAGAATTCCCAGACTGCAGCCATTTCATTGTCGTGCTGTTTTGAATTGGTTGGAAAGTGGTCAGATGTAAATTCTTCATACAAACCACTGCTACTTACGGTGGTATAAACAATGATTTTTTCCTTAGCTTGGTGATGGAGAATCTGGCCCGCAATGTAGTTGAGCTTTGTTGAGATGGTGGAAACAATGCTTCCTCCAAGTGAGGGTCCAGGATTCAGAGCACAGGAGTCGCATAATTCTGGCTTCTCTGTCCCTTCAGGGATATTCGACCCACTTCCTTCCGCAGTTTCAGCAGATCCCATAGAGACGCCGTTGTCTGCCGGTTTTACTTCATCAGTAAACTGAACTCCTCTCATCCTGGGATTTGATTCACTGGCAGCACCGGCCCTGCTTGAAGGCCCTCCAGATGCAGCAACATGTTCAGAGTCAACCAAGTCAACAGATTCACCATACACTGCAGCTTCCTCCATAACAATTTCATTTGCACCATCCAACTCCGCATTAATTCGAGCAAGTTTCAACTGCTTCCGACACACTTCAATCTCAACATTCGTCAAAAGCCGATGTTCAAGATCAACCATGATCCCAACATCCGCAAATGCCCATACGCACGCGCAGACTGCTGGTTTGACGGTGTACATGACGTGTTCGGCCATTCGTTGCAGCATTGCGTAATTTGAGTTTTGCGCGTTTTGTAAATGGCGCATGATTTCTTTGAGGTGGTCAATATTGTATGATTTCTTTCCTGATGTTGCCTTTTCGAGGCCTTGTTGAGCCATTTGGAGTGCATTTTGGGCTTCTTCGATGATATCCGTGCCGTTGAAATTAAACAGACAAAGTTTCAGACTGTCGTATCGTCAGTCATCGTTGAACCTATCAATTGAAGAAAGAAAAACACGTACTTTGCAACAACGCGTTTCAGGGATTTTGTTTGCGATGGATGCGAGAAATAATCCGCGCCTTCTCGTTCAGAAAGAATCGAGTTGAGTTTAATCAGGGAAATGATAATGTTGATGTTGATGCGCTCGTTTTGATTCATTTTTAGCAGAACGCGTCGTTCGTATAATGGAGGAACTGTGTGGCAATTATACGTTCAGATTCAAATAAAAAGCTATCTTAAAGAGACTGTTGTACGTGGGTTCTCGTCGATAATATCGTTTGGTTGGTGTCGCACCATCAGTGTTTGGAACAAACTTCTCACACGACGAACGCGATCGGCGTTGGAACCCATCCAGGGCCGAATGATAAGAGTATTTAAAAGCGGTTCTACAGCGGGAAAAAAAATCATTAAGCTGCCATCAGGAAACAAGCTTACACCTCAACAACTCAACTATCATCCCGAAACGGCGCCAGCCCCAAATAATTCACCACAACACCTTCAAGTTTCTTCAGATCCGCTTTTTCCATCTTCATCCGCCTCGTTTTATCCTTCACCTCTCCAACCAAAACATTGGGCAATGGCGTTCCCGAACAAACCCATTTACAATCCGACCGAAGCTTCGACACAGCTTCCAACAATTTCGAATCAGGAAGCCTTGATTCATGCTTCAACAAATGACCTTCATCAAACACGAGCCGTTTAAAATGGATCTGCATGAGCGGAGACGCAGGGATCGATACTTCAACGGGGCAATGGCAGTCTCGTTCTCGTGTGGCCTTTTTGTAAGGACATGTGCATAGCCGCTTTATACCGCCAAAAAAGTTTAGTTTGCCGCTCTCGAATTCGCGTGCCAGACGGGAATGAGAAATGAGAATGACGTGGTATGTGAGTAATACTTCTACAGCAGGGATTGCGTCTTCTTTCGACATTAAATCCAACCGCGAAATATTTGATGAACTTGGCACGTGTTTGTTGAACTCGGTGATCCATTGAGCAATCAGAGTGTCTGGGACGGCAATTAAGGTTGTTTGGGAGAGATGGATTTGGTCCGATTCGCGAAACTCGGATCGCACGTTGGATCTTTTTTCGCGGCGCTGGTTGTAGATGGATTGGAAGTGTTCTTGGGCTTCGAGGATGGTGTAATATTGGCGGATTGAGTCGTATGTTTTGGATGCATGAGGAGGCATCTGGTCCAGGATTTCTGCCAGATGAAGGCCGTTGCAGTTGAGTTTCAGGTTCAATACTGTCAAATCGAATAGACTCGGTACGCGACTGCGGAAGAGCGGAACTAAAGGCGCATTTGGCGCCATTTCCCATTTATAAACACGATCCAATTCAGGAACAGATTGCGCGTGCGATGTGAGCGAAACTGTCCAAGGCCCCGTTGTTCGACTGCATGGCATATCCAGTGTGGCTGCAATTAAGCCAATCACAATCAAAGTCTTTCCTGTCCCCATATTCTCGCACAAGATTCCTCCCCTACCACCTGGGGATGCTGCGTGTTTGTTATCCCCGATTCCCAGAAATGACCAGTCGGGAGGGTCCAACTCTATCGAAATCATTTTGGCGATTGAATGGCATTGATATCTGAATAACGGGGTTCGTATTCGCGATTGCGCGTTGTTGAGAAGATCACAAATCTCAGCTGGTATATTCGTTGATGGTGATGGAATCTCCGAAAACAGGGCTGCTAGAGAAACTGTGGGTTGAGGGATCCCCACGTCTGTTTCCTGTTTCAACTCCTGCTCAGCTTCCGGTTTTGCCTGGACATGGTCATCGCGCGGGAGACAAACACGCTGGCGATTGTTGCGGTTGTTGAGATGCTCGTTCCAATCAAGCGACGGGGAGTTAACACCTTGTTTGACTGCTCCTGCGCTTGCTCGTGCTCTTCTTCGTCTGCCATCGTCTGTGACAGAGCAACTGCGCCGCTATTTCCCTGTTCTTTTTAACTGTAAAATAAAATCTCAACAAGCATAAAATATATGACGCAAACTAAAACGAAACACAACAAGCGCTGGCAGCTGCTGCGCAACGCGCTCTTAAGCCAGGCAGGAAATCAACCCCAAACACACCCGGATCAATCGGAATGCGTCTTCAAAGCCCTCTTTGGCCGCGTTGAATTGGAGACTGTTTCAAGCCTGCCTGAAACAGATATGGCCGATGTCCACACATTGTTGTATCCATTGGGCAGCGGCCATCAGCTTAAAATCTCGTGAGGACGCGGAAATCTTGATCCAAAACCCAATGTCGAAACTCATAGAGCTCTTAACATGCGCCAGAACTCCTCACCACCGACTCGATAAAGCAAACTTGTTTTCGCAATACTCGGGTTTTTTAAACACTGGAAACGTTCGAATATGGAATTCAGAGCATGTCATGGCATACTGGGCGGCCATCAAAAACCCGGAACTGTTTCGGTGAGTTGTTGAAGTCGCGCTGTTTGCAAAAAGCACACTTGTTCTTGAAGCTGAAGATTTACCGCAGCGGCAAAAGTGTACTAGAACTCGGCTCTGGAATGACAGGCTTGGCAGGGCTTGCCATCGCGTCCGCAGCTAACCCAGCATCTGTGCACGTGACTGACGGCAATCCAACGAGCGTTGCATCTCTCCAGTCCAACATTGCTCGCAATTCAAGCTGTTTTGGGCCTTCAGCTGTTATCAATGCGTCGCAGTTGTTGTGGGGGGAGAAAAGCTCAACCCTTGTTGATGTCATTGTTGGCGGGGATTGCACATTTGATGCGAACGCACATGAGCCGCTCAGGAACACGATTATTGCGTGTTTGAATGCATCGGGCGTCGCGTATTTGTTTTGTCCCAGGCGGGGGAACTCGCTGCTGCAGTTTTATCAACTGTGCCACAGCAAGTCAGATGGACTGCTGCATGTGCAATGGATCGAGAACTATGATGGCAATGTGTGGGCAATACACGCTGAACAACTGGAGCTATCAAGGAACGACCCGAGCATTTACAATGCCGACAAGGAATACCCAATCATGATCAAGATTTCCAGATTGCCAAAGCTTGAATAAAATCTACCATATCCCCTTTTATTTTTAGCATTCTATTGGGTGGAGTCTGTCCAAGATAGATTGCGTAGCCAGAGTTTGCGGGTGATTTAGACCCAGCATTTCCACTTGGCCCTCGTAACACACTTTCAGGACCTTTTCTGCATCCTCAATTTCTCCCAGTGATTCATGCAGACTCCCAAGATGAAACAGCGCCCTCAGCTTGATTGCAGTTGCTGCCTCCCCAAGTGCATTACAGGTGTCCAGACATTTGTTGAAGGTTTCTTTTGCCTCACCACTTTTCCTTTGTGCCTTGAACACAAAAGCCAGGTTGTTCATGAGTGAGAGCGTGTACAAGTGGTTGCTACCAAGGGTATGTTTGCTTTCGCGCAATGCAGTTTCAAACAAAGGCTCAGCCTTGGAAAACTGCTGCTTGGAGATGTAGAACAGCCCAACTTCATTCATGGCGTCCATTGTTTTGCGATCAGATAATCCAAGCGTGATTTTCAACCCGTCAACAAGATTCAGGAACAAGGATTCGGCAGCTGTTGCGTCTCCAAGTGATTGGGCAAGTTTCGCAAGTGATTTTGTGGTTGCCAGGGTGTCCAGGTGGTGAGGTCCCACTGTTGCAATGCGTTGTTCCAAGCAGGATTCATACAGTTCTTTAGCTTCCTGTTTCCTTCCTTCTGCATTGTAAACGTCAGCTAAGCTGCTCATTGAAACAAGGGTGCTCGCGTGAGAGAGACCAAGCATCTTTGTCCGTGCATCCAGCACTTGCTTGTACAGTATACCCGCTTTTTCATACTGTTCATCCAACTCGTAAAACACAGCAGCATTGGTCATGGTTCTCAAAGTGTCAGGATGCAAAAGTCCCAAGATTTTCTTGAATCCTTCAACTGACGCGTCAAACAAGGGTTCAGCCTCAGCATTGCGGTATTGGAATTGAAGATTCATGGCCAGGTTGCACTTTGCCAAGAGGGTATCAGGATGGAATTCTCCAATAGTCGCTGTACGCAACTCAACACACTTGACATAGATTTGCTCTGCCTTGGAAAACAACCTCTGCTCATCATAGAGCACAGCCAAATCATTCATGGCTCCTAACGTGGCAAAGTGCTCATCTCCAAAGGCTTGCTGGTTCCCTTCAACAGCTGCCAGAAGTAGGACCTCTGCTTCATCAAACTTTTCCATTTGAAGGTAAAGCTTTCCCAACGCCTTCATGGATCTCACTGAGATGGGATGAGTCTTTCCCAAAGCTTGAACGCGTGCCTCCAATACTTGTTTAAGCATTGGCTCAGCTTCTGCATACCGCTTTTGATCAACGTAGAATTCACCAAAACTGCTCAGAGGAGCCAATGTTGACAAATCCCGCTGAATTTTCCCATCCTGCAGGCAGCTCTTGTATACTGCCTCTGCTTCATTAAAACGCCCCAATCTGCTGTATGCTGTAGCCAAGCTGACTGAGAAGTTGATGGAGGCCACAGCATCTGCCCCGTCTGATGACTCAATGCACAAGAGAAATTGTTGCTCTGCTTCCTTGTACCGAGCCTGAGCCAAGTAATTTACACCCAACTTGTGCAGCACATTGATAGTCTGAATGTGCGTCTCCCCAAACACGTCCTTGCATTGTCCAACCAATCCCAGCAGCAACTGCTCAGCTTCACTGTTTTTTCCCATCAAATAGTAAAACGTTCCCAACACTACTTTCCAACACAAGGCTTCCTCGCACGTCTCCGCCTTCTCACTAAACTGCTTCAACTGCCTAAAAGTCCACTCCAACAGCGTGTCGAGAACCAATCGATCCAACGCAATGAATCCAACCGTTTCTCGGACCAACGCGAAAATAGCCAGTCTGTCCGTTTCCAGAAACGATTTCGCGTTCTGTGAACGTAGACTCGATAGCACTGTATAGTAGGATTCAGCGCTGTCGAGAAGTTGGGCCATGAATGCTTTTGTTTCGGTGGGTGTCATGGCTACGTGGAAGGAGCTGCTTGTTGCGGTGCTCGCGTAGAGTTCAAAGATGCACCATACCCTTGTTAAGGGGATTGGGTTGGACCATGGTTGGATCACCATTACGACATTGCCAATTTTCTGAAAAGAGCGTGCATTTCATCAGTGTCGAGGACTGCAGTGTCCTTTGAACGAAAAAACAAAAAAAGTACCTTGACAGCATTCATGAAAGTAGTTTCCCACCAGGTAAACGGCTTTGAAGCCGTGTCATGCTGCGAATTGGAAAACAGGTCAAACCAAATGACCGTTGTAGCTGGATCCAGGCCTTCCTGCGCTGCAAAGTTGTCAATGGCGCCAATGACATCCAAGAAGCGGTATTGCCACGCGTGAGAAATGAACCAGGTTGCGTTTTGGACAAGTGATGACAGGGCAGTGTTCTTGGATGTGTAGTATTGGGCGCACAGGGACAGTCCAGATTCGACAGTGAGCGGTTTTAGAAAGCGGACGCAGACATCTGTGGTGGTGAGCCCCTCCAAAGATGAAGGTCCACCCCAAGTTTCGATCAGTGAGTGGATGTGCGCAAGAGGGAGGCCCTTGATGGAAAATGTTCGTGGGTCTGACTGTTGATGATGTTCAGCTGCTGTACAGTAGATCAAGAATGGAAAGATCACCATGTCTCCTTCCGCATCCTTCTCTACTGTATCCGCCTCATCAGAAGAGACACCTTGGATCTCGTTGTCCGCCTGCGGACACGCTGCTACCGAGACTGCCACAGTGCTGGTCTTGCGTGTCTGCGTGCGGACAGCGCCCGACTGATCCACAGAGCGATGGGTCACCGTCGTAGTTGTTGTGCGTGTGATCTTCTGCATGTCCAAATAAAGGTTCAAACTCAGTTCTTTTCCTTGAACACCATCAACAACCCCAACAGCACTGGCAAATGAATCAAACTCATAAAAAACAATTCACGCGCGCTCTTGTCGCTGCTGTCCCTCCAAAACCGAACTGCGCAAACAAGAAACGCCCCATTCACAACGGAGCTGGCTCCCAGAAACATCCAGCTCGTCATTCCCAGGTATGGAGCCAGTGCTGAAACTGGAAATAGTGCCAACGCGTATCGGAGGGATACACGGGCGTTTAATGCCGGGTCAACGGCTGACATCATGTGGTACCCGGCTTTTGCGTAGTCTTGTCGCAAGTTCCAGCTCAAGGCGTTAAAGTGTGGGAATTGCCAGCAGAATAGCATCGATCCTGTGTATGAGGCCAGTTAAGCAAAATGAATCCTGTCTTTGATCAATTGATTGGAACTTTACGCACCCATTACCAAAGCGCCGGCGTCAAGTGATCCAGTGCATGCAACCCAGCCCTGAAAGTAAATATAAAGAACTGTAAGAAATCGAATCACCCGCGAAACTCAATCTGCAAGTCCAACCATGATCGGAGGAATCGCCCCAACAAGCGCTCCAACCCACGTGTTCCAAATTGTAAATCGCTTCATAGGAGTGTAGACCCCAGCATACAACACAATATTGGCAAGTCCAAGAGCAGCTGTGAAGTCACGACTGGATCAAAAAAAAAAAAAAAGGCAAAAGCAAAAAATAAAATACAAACCAGTCAACGGATTCACCAAGGTATACAACGTCGCAACTCCCGCAACTCCCGAAGCAAGGCCAATCCCGACAGCCTGCGGCCCAGACATTGCATGCGTCACAAGCAGCCGCGATTTCGTCCGTTTCATTTGCGCATCGAAAGGCGCTTCGCTCCATTGATTCAATGCATTCGCCGATGAAACACAAAGTGCTTAGTTGTTTTTGTGTATGTGTGTGTTAGAAGAATGCCAGATTCCCCTGTCGTAATTTCAGTTTACCTGTCCCTGTGGTGGTTGCCAAAAGAATCGGAAGCGACACGGCCATCGGCGCCATTGCATATCCAGCCATTGTTGTAAGAACGACGAGTGCAGCCAGGCGTGCTTTACTCAACTCCAAGAACTGGTTCACAAACGAACCCGTGGGTGCAGCCTTCCACCGCAATGCATCGATCGAAGGATCGTCCAGGCTTGAAGAATCCAGGCTTGCGCTGCTTTTGTTGATGCTGGTGGTTGGATCTGAGGATGGTAGTTTGGCAGGATGGAATGGCGAAGTTGATGCTGTTGGTTTAGATGTCCGCATGAGTTGCGATGAGGACAACAGTCTCGATCGGACGCCAAAGAGCGGGAATGGCTTCGTGGGTTTGAATGGTTTGACTGCTGCGAATGCGCACGGGCGCAGTGTTGAGGCTGTCCTGACAAACATGTTTTCTTTGCGTATAAAAACGATGAAGGTTCAACTCTCAACGCACGAACGAGCATTCCCAACGTGCTCCGTCGAATGGCCAATACAACATTACTTTCCTCGTCTCGTTGCGCACGCTTCCACTTGGCTCACGTGGAATCCAGCACGGAGGATGACGCGGACGTGTTTGAAAGCTTCCACGTACACCCTCTGTCCGTCCATCGTCTCATTCATGCATTCGAGCTTTCTCGACAGACATCGGGATCCACGCAGTCGCAGTCGCAACCCATCAGAAATCCTGTTTTACTTTCATTTGATAAACTAAAAACATTTCAGCAAAACAGTCTCAACCATGACTCCAGCCATCGAGAGCTCGCGCGCCGATGCGTTCGTCTATGATGCCGTCATTGCCACACGAGTCTTCTGCTACCTCGGAAGCAGCATGTCCGCAGCAATCCTCGCAACCGTCTCTTATGCGAAATGCAAGCGGGTCATCTTCTCTCGTCTCGACGGCATTCTGGTCCTTCTACTAGCTGCATCGCTGCTATGGGGTGTAAGCACCCTCATATTCCATATTGTGTTTGGGCCTCATATGCATGTGTTCATGGACCCCGATTCCTGGCCCAACAAGGCGTCGAGCCTGCTCCTCAACGTCTCGTTCCTGCTGCAGTTTACCACACACTTGATGCTGGCGATGGAGCGGCTGTTTATCATGCGGCAGATCCCCGAAGATGCTTCGACAGTCTATTTTCAGCGCTTGCTGGTGGCAGTCTCTGTGCCGCTGCTGATCCTCATTGGCGTCTCGTTGGGTTTCCGATCGCTTGAAGGAACTCCACTTGACTCGTTTCCAATCAAACTGTGGACTGTCGCAATGACAACTGTCTACGTTGGATGCACCACCGGAATCATTGTCCTATATGCGCAGACATACGCCGCATCCAACACACTTATCAAAGCCGCCATCGATGCAAAACTAAAACCAACTCTCGAAAACGGCGAATCAGACGAATCCGCGGACAAAAAACTGAATCCGTTTGCGATGGAAACGGTGCGGTTACGCGTGCAGCGCAAGATTCTGTTTACATGCATCATCATGAGCAGTACTCTGATCATATCGTATGCCGTGTACATGACGTTCATGCTGTGGTATGCGTGGGGGTATTTGGGCTCTGAGGTGGAGCACGACCCGGCGGTGTATGCTTCGTTTCAGATGACGGGGATTGTGCTGCTGGCACTGGATACGGTGGTAACACCGTTGCTGGTTGTTAGTTTCAGTCGGAGTCTCAGATACTGTCTTGCATTTTGGCGGTTGTGAATATTTACAGTAAATCAACTAATAATAAGAAATACCGATGAAGGTTCAACGTATTGCCGACCCATCCGAGTTTGAAGCCACTCTCGCATCAACGCTCTCCGCAGCAGCAGGAAGAGTCTTTGTCGTTGTTTTTGGCACAGAGGAAGCTGCCACGGGCGAGTCGTGGTGTGTACTCTTTGTTCCCTGTATCCACACACATACATGCCTTACGGAAGATGCATCGGAAGGTGTCCGGACTGTGTCACAAGCGATCCACTCATCCGCAAGGCCGTGCTCACTGTAAAAGACTCGGTCCTGGTCGAAGTGCCAGCCGGAGACAGAGCCACGTACCGTGACCCCAAAAACTTTTACCGTAACCATGAACAGTTGAAGGTCACGGCTGTCCCCACTTTGTACGAGTTTGGAAAGGTAACTCCTGCTTCAGTCTGTTAAGTGTCGCTCATGCTGTTATTCCGCAGGACGGGAAGGTTGTCAAGAAGCTCGTGGAGAGCGAGATCACATCCGCGTCACTCGCAGCGTTCGTACAGTGATTAACAATCAGATCTATTGGGGGTACTCCAAAAGCATTTGAAAAAACAAGATTACGCCGACACGCGCTGAGAGAAATAAAATACAATCCCTTTTGACGGAAGAAAGAATAAAAAGTATGTTGTCAAACGTGCAATGCCATGCCAGCATATCCACTCTTCACAACGACACTGCGAGTGTTGGAAAACACAGTGTACCGCGCAATCCATAAAAACGAAGCGCCCTTTGCAGTCCCATCAATTCCCACTGACAGTCGCTGGATCTCTTCCCTCGCTGCTTTTGAAACACACACTTTGACACCATGAGACCGTGCCAATGCTTCCAAATCGTCAGTAGCTTCGATATCCGAAATCAGCGCATCTTTTGCCAATTCAATTGTCACAGAATGCAAAAGCGAAGCATTTGAATGGGTTGCAACACGTTTGATGAACCCTTCCAGCTCTCCCACAGATGTAGCACTGACACCCAACGAGCCCACAGGAAACTGCGGTGTTGAAACGGCATCCACGAGAGTTTCCCAAATTTTCGGATAGGCAATGCCTTGAGACTCGAGGAGTTCGCTAGGACCATGAGACAGCTTTCGTGACTTTCTGCTTGCAAGAATATTGGCGGCTCTTTCAGTGTCACTGGCTCTTGCTGCAGTGACGGTGGATGGGTTGGTGTGAGGGAGTTGGAGAGTGAGCGAGTCGACAGCCGAGACGCCGAGCAGACCGGCCACGCTCTGAAGAGCGTCTTGTATTTGGGTGTGGTCCGGGTGGGCGCCCAGTTGCAGCGTGACTGTTTGTTCGTAAAAATCAATGTTAACTGAAATTATCTGGACCAAGCGTTACACGTGTTCACGCCTGACAGCGACAAGTCAAACAAAAGAGACAAAGATATGCACCTGCGACATGCACATTCTCACGCACATCGTGTTCGTCTGTCAGTGCAGAGACTGTCGAGAGCAGTTCGAGCGACTCAGGCGATCCAGCCAGCGAGGTCATCAGCGCTTGTCTCTGTGAGTGTGTCCAGTGGAGTGTATCCATTGGAGTCTTAGGCACACACGCACAGCCTCAAACAGCAGACGACGCACCTGTCCCAACCCTGACACGCCCGCTCCTTCTGCAGCGACGAGGACTCTTCCTGGGGTATGTGCTGTCGTTGTTGGCTGTGTGGAAAGGCGGGATGTGGCTGCTGCAACGGGTCGAGACGCGGCAAGCATTGTTGTTGTTGCTGTAGTTGGTGTGTTGTTTTCTGACAGTGTTCCCATTCGAAATGGCGAAAAAGAAAAATCCAACAATTTGTAATCACACTTTGTTGCTCTCCATACATCAACTGCTCAGCTGTGCGTCGATCAAATGTCTAAACTTTCCGTCCTCCCTCTCCACCAACTCATCATACCCACCCGTCTCAACTACCCGTCCATCCTCCACAACAACAATAAAGTCCGCCTGCTGAATCGTCGATAACCGATGCGCAATCGTAATCACTGTCCGGCCCATCACAATCTGCGACATGCTATCCTGAACAAGGTTCTCGCTCGATGCATCCAATGCGGACGTGGCTTCGTCCATGATTAGAATTTTGGGATCTTTCAGCAACGCTCGAGCAATGGCGATTCGCTGCTTCTGTCCTCCAGACATGGCAACTCCCTTTTCTCCAGTATATGTGTCGAACCCTTGTGGGAATTTTTTGATAAACCCGAGAGCGTTGGCGCGTTCACATGCGGATTCGATTTCTTGGTCAGTTGCGTTGGAGCGCCCGTATGCAATGTTTTCACGAATTGTTGTTGCGAAAAGCGATGGCTGAGGAATGTAATCTTTTGTCAAACACTCCGCTTTTTTTGGAAAGAAATCCGCATGAAAAAACAAACCTCTTGAGGAACAAAGGACATGATGTTATTCCTCATATGGTTTCCATCCAACGAGCGAATATCGATTCCGTCGATAAAAATCGAACCTTTCGATGGGTCGTAGAAGCGGAGCAACAGTTGCGCGACAGTCGATTTTCCAGACCCGGATTTTCCAACAATCGC
This sequence comes from Chytriomyces confervae, assembly GCA_006535975.1. Lineage (NCBI taxonomy): Eukaryota > Fungi > Chytridiomycota > Chytridiomycetes > Chytridiales > Chytriomycetaceae > Chytriomyces > Chytriomyces confervae. Next base: position 1,263 of record QEAP01000407.1, on the reverse strand, counting down.
GACATTCGTTCCAGGCTCAATCGTGAATGAGAGGCCCTTAAAGATTTTGGCGTCGGAACGGGTTGGGTACGCAAATTCAACGTCTTTGAATTCGATCCGGCCCGTCACTTTTTCGAGTTTAATTCCGGCTGATGTGGGAGGAAAAAAAAATAAACAAGATTTGTAAGTAAAGGTTGGTCACGCAGAAAATATTCGCTCCTACTTTGACTCGACTGCCCTTCTACTTCTCCTTTCGACTCCATCAAAGCAAACAACCTGCTACTCGCACCAATCCCCTTCATGAGCTCCCCGTAAAACCCACTTAGCCCCATAAAACTAAACCCAACATACGTCGAGTACAAAAAGAAACTCGTCAAATCTCCCGGCGTAATCGACCCAGCAGCCACAAGCGATCCTCCGTAATACAAAATCGCCATTGCAACAAAATTTCCAGCGAATCCAGCCCCACTGAAAAACGTGGCGCCCGCATACGATTCTTTCATGGACAGTTGGTAGACTTTGTGCGTTTCAGTGGCGTATGAGTGGGATTCGCGGTTTTCTTGGGCAAATGCGCGCACGGTTCGGATGAGATCGAGTTTTTCTTGTGCTACTTGGGTTGTATGAGATGTGGCGGTTTGAGTTTTTGCTGAAATGTCTCGAAGGATTCGTCCATAGTAAATTGCAGCGACGGCGATGGGAGGGATGATGGACATCATTGTCAGCTGTATCAAAAGAATTTGATTGTCAGAGAGCTGCCGCTTTCGAAAAGGAGAAATCAAGGAGTTACGAAACTGTTAAGCTTGTGTTGACATACAGCATCATTCCCGTTCCAACAACAGCCATGATTCCATTTCGAAGCCCATCCGAAATGTTTTGCGTGACAGATTTTCCCACAACGACAGTATCCGCAGCCAGTCTAGAAATGATCTCTCCAGTTCGGTTGCGATCTTTTGAAATCAAATGATGAAAAGCGTGAGAATTGCGTCGTCGGTTTCTCTCCATTTTGTGCTGTACCAAAGAATTCAATGTCCTGCTTCACAATATTCTCAAAGATTTGGTTCCGGAGTCGTTCAATGATCCTGCGTTTGGCCCATCGGGAATGTCAGCCAGCGAATGAAAAACTCCAATTTTTGATAACGAACCGTTCTCCCGCCATCCTCATGAGAATAATGCGCCCAAAGTTTGCTCCAGCGCCAGCTACGAAACATGAAATATCGGTTCAACTTTTGCAGCGTTAGAAAGGAACGGGGCACGCACCAAGAAAGAAGGCCACGAGGCCCGCAA
>QEAP01000406.1:0-22231 GCA_006535975.1 Chytriomyces confervae | reverse complement strand
ACCATTTGTAAGCTAAGAAATACGTGTCATGTCATGTTGTAGACATGTCATGTCAATACCATTGTTTCAGCCAACATTGTCCACATGATTTACCTCAAGCAACTGAGACACACGTTACCACAGTGATCTACTCATTGTTGTCATGTGTGGATTGCAAAGATCATGAGTTCAGTGATCGTAACATCAATACCAACTTGACATCCCTCCGTCGAGGGGATTCCAAGTTGCTACCAATGCCAGTCCTGTGTTTTCAAGTTACCAGCCGTGATCTTTATCCCAAGCATCCCCTTCTCTTGTCTTTTGATTATTCTGACAGTGAAGTTTAAGCGACTTTGATTATTACTCGCTATGAGCACTACAAGAGATATAACGACAGTTGATATCAAATGGTGGTTTTTTTAGAGATTTCTACCTACAAATGTTTATTGGTTCAAACAAGTAAAGGATAGGCCAGAGCATTTATTGACCCTTAACATGCATTTGTTTCAACTTGTTCAACTCCTGCCAGAGGATAAAACTTTGCCACACTGATGGCAGCTGTCTTACAAACTGCTTTCTTTTGACACGTGTTCAAGGGTTATTTCTGGTCCAATCATAATCAGTCTTTATAAACCTGCCCTCATTAACACAGGTTGGAACCAAAATTGCGCTTCACCACATTGGAGGTTGGGTTGGCAGAGGTGGTGTGCTTGGTGCCAAGTGCTTAAAAATTCTTCCTGCCTTGACTGATTTTTTGGATTTTTGAACCGAACCCGAGATCCAAGAAAATCCACTGAGACGTGCCTGTTTCGAATGGGACGTCACCAGTATCCAGACTCGTTGCTTTGAAACCAGTTCTGGCAAAGGCGTGGGTAAAAGGATGACGAAACGGGCGATGGAAATTGATTCACAACAACGATCCAGCATCCATCCATGTCCGTCCCCTCTCAGCAAGATCCAGCCGAAATCCTTCCCGGCCAGTTGTTCTTATCATCCATTGTTCCAGCAAGCGACCTTGCCCAGCTCCAACAACTCAAAATCACACACATTCTGAATGTCACTGGCATGCATCACGCCAACGCAGAACGCATGAGACATCCGAACCGCTTCCCAGCTGACTTCACCTACCACAATATAGTCATTGCTGATGAAATGGACACACGCATCATTGAACAATTTGATGAAGCACTCGAATTCATCTCTTCGGCGCTGCAGCAGGGAGGCCGCGTTCTTGTCCACTGCGAAGCTGGCATATCAAGATCCAGTACAATCGTGATTGCATTTCTCATGCGCTCCAAGTCCATGACCGTGCGTGAAGCGCTTACTTTGGTCCAGTCCCGCAAGAACAACATTGGTCCAAACAAGTCATTTTACTCTCAGCTGCTGCAGTTTGAAGCTACCTCTTTCACAACTCTGTTCCGTCCCTTTCTGTTCGTGATTATCTTGTGGAACAAATGTCGCACGGTTCTGCAATGGGTTTTCCGTCATCGCGCATTGCACATGCCCTGTCAATCAATGATGATGATCCGAATGCTGCGATGATATGGCTGTTTGAAAACTGAAAGTTGAGATCGCGTTTGAAGCTTGTGTATAAAACCGAAATGCTGTTTATTTTATGAGCGCGTCTGTCATCGTTTAGGTAAAAGAAAGTCATCCAAAAATGCTGGTTTCCGTGGCTTTGGCCGGGAAGAATGGCTTGCTCCGTTGTTTAACCTACTGACATGGATAGATGCATGTTGCAATGATGTCGCCGGGATTGAATAATTTCCTTCACTGCCAGTCACTTTTGGGATGAGAGCACCACCTTCCAACACCCTGTTGTTAATCCAAACTGCAGGGCTATCATACATTTGAACTGGAGGATGTCCTGCGTCAACTATTTAGGCACCGAACCAGTGAAAAATAAATAAGAGCAAACCAAAGACTGACCATATCCCCCATGCCGTCGACTTGTCTTTTTTGATGCAGCCGTCTTTGCTCGCCACCTCAACGCAAACTTTTTCACTTTCTTGAGTTCAAGCTGATTCGTTCTGAACGATTCTGCAGCTTGATACCCTTCGCGCACTTTTCGAACAACATCCGCGCCAAGCATCCAGTACATGACTCCGTCACGTGTGAAAATCTCCTGCTTCCATCCACGCGCTTCTTGAAGAAGAGCAGCATTTTGTTTTTCTTGCTTTGATTGAGCTCTCCAGGCTCGAAAGACACTTCTCGACAATGTCTGGCTCCAATGGAGTACTGGAGTGATATGGCGTGCAGCGTAGGTAGCCTTCCAGTCGATGTTGACTCCTTTTGGTTGAAGCCACCTTCCAAATGAGCATTTCATCAACCTTGAGTTGAAGTGATCGTCTGCGAGCGAGGTATTCCGCTGGAACAAACGATATCCGAATTAAAGCAGTAAATCTGATGGTAAAGAGATTAGTATTTTCTCACTTTTAATGCCAGGGACTGCGCCAATCTACTTTTCCAGACTCCAAATGCCTTGCGACGAGTTGAATCGACACAAATCAAATCAGCTGACGCCTTTTTCAAAGCCTTGGCCGCCATCATGCCATGATAAATAATCCACTGCCGAAAGAATCGGCGCACTCGTGCTTGTTAAAACTTGATGTTTAGATTCAAGAAAGTTTGGATTATTGAATGTCCAAGAAACCTGCGGAAAGCAAAGACTGGATTTCGGATACGCGTATATCTATTTGCGCTTTGAGCATAACGCGATCGGATGTGTAGATTTGCCACGCTTGAAGCACCTAATTTTTTTGAAGTAAGCGGGCATATGAGTGCGTTAAAGAGTGAGATACAATAAACACCTTTCTCAGAGTATTCTGATCCTTCTGCCTCTCCGCCTCTTGTTGTAATTGTCGGGTTTGTACAGCCACGTGTGTTTTATGTTTCCAAACAAGAAATACAGCAGTGCTTCTCCGACGATTGGAAGACTGCAGAAATTGAGCGACTCGCCCTTGGAATATTTTCCGTTCAAGAACAAATCTCTGGAGTGATTTTAAAGCATGGATTTTGAATGAAATGTAGATTTTTTTAAAAACCTTCCAATTCAGAAGCGCGCCGAGAGACACGGCCCTATCATGATATGACGCGGCTAACTGCATTGAATAAACCTCTTCCCGCCTCAAACGCCAAGCATGCATCCATTGCTTCATACTCTTTTGAAGGAGGGTCACATAAGAAAAACGGACAGCCGCACGTTTTAAGAGCGCACGCTCGTTGTTTGTGTGCGCAAAATTTTGCCATGCGTGCAGTGATTTGAGAGCAGTTTGGCGATTGTGATAAATAGATGCGCGTTGCTAATTCCAGAAATGTGTGATGACCTCATTCGTTGCTTCAAAGAAACAACTCGCACCTCTTTCTGGCGCTCCATAAACGCAACGTCTGCATTCTTTGCCAATGCTTCGAAATATCGACGCGTGAGCAACTGCTTCCTGAAACGCTCAATCTGCGAAAGTAATAAACAGTTTGATCAGATAAAAGATGAAAAATAACTCAATAGACGTTACCTTTTTGGAATGAAGTCTGTCCCGAAACCTCTCCTGGCATGATTCCATCCAGTGATGAAACAGCTTTTCGAGGACTGAGAATTTCCAATTCTCGTGTGCCAGGATTTCCATTTTCCGCTTAATTGCATTAAACGTGTACTTTCTCGATATGTGCTTAAATGTGGAGTTGAGGATGCATTTGCGGTCCCATTCTATCGCTCTTCTTTCCAGTTCCTGGAAAAGATACCAGTTAGGACGTAATAACTGATGAAAACCAATAACACATGTCATTACTTTTTCTGATTTCTCCTTGTTTGTGTAATCGATCCATGATTTCAGGCATTGCCTGAGAAGTTGGTTTTTGTGGTGATCAACTGCAGGAAGAAGAATTAATGCTTCTCTGGCATGTACTGAGGTGTGGTATCGCATTTTCCAATGCTGAAAGGCTTGCTGTGCAGTCTGAGAAGGACAGAAAGTAAGAATGTGACAAAACAGTTTTAAAGAAGGAAATCTTTACCAAATTGTCATGAAATATTTCTGCTTTTACGCGCCATCCTTTCAAGATGCTTAGATGCTGTAATGTACGTTTCTAAGGAGCGAGAGATAATCATCGTTAAAAACATCAAGTTTCTGTCGCAAAAAAAAAAAAAAATTGCCGTCTACTTTCAGCTGGATTATTTGATGCGCTGCTGCGATACTCCCGTTGACCCGGTTTTGGCGCGAGAGTTCGGCGCCTAAATCGACTTTGTTAAAAAAGAATTCCCCACTTCAAAAGTCACACACCTTTCATCCAAGATTGAAAAACAAATTTCAGTTTCGTGTTTCGACAAAAGCTTTTCGCAATTTGTTGCAGTTCCGCTTGTCTTATTTTTGAGGCATATCGAAACTTCCAGCGATCCATGCACACGGTTCTGACGTGATTCAAAAGATGACCCTCCGCAATTTCTGCATCAACGGAAAACGCAATGATCCTTCAGATTGCGTTGGTTGAGTTGAAAACCTGAATAGAAATGATATGCAAACCTCTCATATCGTGCTTCCGTTTCATTGCGCGTAAAAACTCTTTCCAAGCAGAAAACGTTTGATCCAGCGAAATGCGGTCCAACCTTGCTTTCATGCGGTCAACTTTTGCATCCAGCTCTCTGCGTTTCCTCAACGCCGACAACCAATGCGAAAAATGAGATTTCGAGATTCTCGCAGATTCACAATGGATGGATTGCTGGTCCAGCAGCTGAATGTGCCGCCTGAATCGAAACTTGTCCCTCCACAGTTTGAACACTCGCGTCGAAAGCATGGATTCACGGGAATTGAGCGCAAATCTCTTTTTCAAGTTTTGAATTCTGCGATGATCGTTGTACATGAGCCAATAGTTGAGCGTGGTTCTAACGAGCGTCAGATTGGCTGTGTCATTTATATCAATTAGAGTGCTGTATAAAGTAGAGTTCACAATCAAATAGAAATCACCTCTGCTCTTTGCAGTTTCCATGTTTGCTTGATCGAGTTTTGCAATTTGGATGCGCATGTTCCATACACGCCAGAAGACAAGACACGTTGCCATTCTGTGCTGCACAGTTGCCCTGATGTTTTGACGCCATCGCATCAGGCGATACCCGCGCCATTGGAGCAGCGTATCTCTTTTAAGCTTCTCATTACGCGCACGCAGTGCAATTCGCACGCGCGTGAACCGGATCCAATGCGAAACTGCGGCTTTGATGATATTGTTGCGAATGGGCTGATTGGTTGGTTTGTTATCGTACGATGAATCATTTGATGTATCGTGTGATGATTCATGTGTTGGTTGATGAACTGGCTGATGCGTTGATGGGTTGGCAGTTGGACGGGTTGTATGCTTTGGATCCAATTCGTCTGATTTAAATGCCTCTGATGGTCCGGATGCTTGGAGTATTTCGGGTGCCGTCAACGACTCATTCGATGTCGAGTTGTCGGCAGCAGTCTTGTTTGATGCTCGCCCGCGTCCCTTGCGTTTGTGCCACAAGTTGCGTCCCGTCACAGACACAAACGAGGACCCTGCTGCTTGACTGAATGCGCCTCCATTCGCTCTTTCGATTTGAGGAACAGTGCTTGATTGTGCTTCATGTTCCTTGCCTGGAACTGCTGGGCCGTTCATAAAATTTGTTCCTTTCTGTTTTTTTTTTTTAATTTTTTTTATGAACATGTATGAATCCCCATTACGTTATTATTATTTTGATGCCCCGGCACATTTGACCGCTCATAGACTCAATATACGAGTGTATTTCTAGTAGCTGATTTGTATGGTAGACTGCTCAATACCAGAAGCCTGCAACACCCGTGATGCACGCTGCAAAGTCACTTCATAAACATCAGTAGCAGCGTCATCTGTCTTGACCAGAATCAGGTTCACCGCTGCTGCAGTCGTACTTTGAGACAGACTCCAAACATTCATGGACGCAACTTTCTTCACGTGCGGAATCTTTTTGAGATCCAGCAACAGTTGATCCAGATTCACAGATTCTGGTGCGCCTGTTGGTTTGGTGTATGTGCATGTGTTTTCTTTCTCAGCCACCTTTGCCAATGGATGCTTGTAAAAAATCAAAATCACCTTCCATCAAAATTGTTGCGCATCGCCTCATCAAACTTGTAGTCGACCCGAACACCAGCACCGAAAACAAAAATGTGCACACGGGATCCACCCACGTCCATTCCGGTTTCACAAGCAAGATTCCGGACGCAATCAAAACACCGATGGACGAAATCAAATCCGTGATCACGTGAAGCGCTGCAGCCCGAACATTGATGTCCACGTCATCCATTGCCAGGAACCACAAAAACGGACTTTTTTTGGAAGTCTCAGCGTGAGGGTCATGGGATTCGTGGATCGAATGGTACGAGCCATGTTGATTCGCACTCAGAAGGGGTGTCGACGCGTTCACATTATCCACCACATTATCCACCACACCATGTCCACAAGACCCATGGACGTGAGATCCATCAGAATGGGATTTTGTTTTTTTTGATAATTTCAGACCAAGCCCGATTTCATTTGTTTGATAACATCCGTCTTTTGGCAAGTGATTATGGGAGTGTTCGTGCGAGTGGCTGAGAGAGTGCGCGTGACAGTTACTGTGCGCATCACTTTGAGACTGGTTGTCATGGGATGTATGCACTTCCTCTGCGTGCGAGTGGTTGTTTGAGTGTTGGTGATCATGATCACGGTGGCTGTGTTGTTCGTTCGAGGCTGAGCCAGAGTGCGAGCATCCGTGTCCATGATGTCCATGTGATCCGCCAGAATGCAGTGTGAAAGCGAGCGCGACATTGATTCCGACACCAAAAACAGCCGTGATGGACATGACTTTCGCGTCGATCGCGGTAGGATTGAACAAACGGCCAACAGCTTCGACCAGCAAGAATACAGTCACGATCCTTGGAATGATTAAGTTAATCTAAGTCCAGTGGGGTACGGAAGACGGAATCGGAACAGCAATAGTTACCAGATACAGAGTGTGGATAAACAAGCGCCGAGAACTTCCAGCCGCTTGAATCCAAACGAGAATTCTAAAGAAAATGATCCGGTGAGTGACCAAGTAATTTTCAGAGAGAAAGATGCCACCTTTCGTCGCACCCTTTCGACCAAAGTACAGGGCAGCCAGGGAAACACCGAAGCCGGCTACGTCAGACAGAAGATGGAATGCATCGGACAGAATGGCCAGTGAGCCGCAGTACCTGTGAAGCGGGTGGTTGATGCCAATACATGCTCGCAGATGAAAGGCTTCTTACCACCCAGCGACAAGCTCGACGAAGAAGAAGACGAGACACAGAGCAAGCGCGGCAACAAGCGTGCGTGCAATGACATCCTTTGGTGGCTCAGTGGCACGGGTGCTGGCGTCCTCATCGACCGAAATGGCATCGTATTCAGTCATGTGAAGGAATTGAAAGATTCAAAAATATTTACGGACTGACTTATTTACAGTTGGTAAATATTTTACTTTATCAAACGTGTCAAAGGCCGTCAGATAAATTACACTCTGAAACCCAATGTCCCGCGAGTTGACCAAACAAGAGATCACCGACATCTTCAAAAAGCTCAAGGCTGTGCGTCGAGAGAACAAGGTGAATTTGCGCATCTGAAGCGAGGAAGAGCGGCTTGAGAAGGAGAGAGAGGCGGAAGGAGGCTGAATTGACTGACTCATTGACCTCCGCTAACCCCCTCCTCCTACACACCCACTCAGACGTGCTTTGACTGTGGGGCGAAGAATCCAACATGGTCGTCTGTCACGTTCGGCGTGTACCTGTGTCTGGACTGCTCGGCCGTGCACCGCAACATGGGCGTGCACATCACATTTGTTCGGTACGTGTGATTCAAGCATATCTACGATCTCTCCTTTGCTCGATTCTGTATCTCTCTTCGCTGACTGTGTCGTCCAAATGCAGGTCCGTGGTGCTCGACTCATGGACCGTTGAACAACTGCGAGTCATGAAAGTGTCCGGAAACGCCAACGCGGGAGACTGGTTCCGCCAGCACTCGTCGGCCGCCTTCAAAGACGCCAAGGCAAAGTACACTTCAAAGGCCGGTGTCTCGTACCGCGATCGCGTAAAGATGTTGGCTGAGGAGGACGCGCGCAAGTATCCTCAGGGCATCGTTGTGGACTCGTCCGCGGGCGCTATGGCTGAATCTGCTGCGCCACCGAAAGATGACTTTTTTTCGGACTGGGGAAACTCGGAAGAAGTTGCTGCTCCTACCCCAGTTTTTGCTGGTTCAACTCGGCCTGCCCAGTCCGTGCCTGTTGCTGCCTTTAAACCTGCAGTCTCTGCTGGTACAACTGCCACAACGACAACAGCTCCTGCAGCAATGAATGCATTCGCGGCACCGTCCAATGATTTCGGAAAAGACGATGATTTTCTTGGATTTGACGACGATATCCCTGAATTCTCGTCTGCCCCACAACAGCCAGCTGCGCCAATTCAACCTATTCAACATATTCAACCCGTTGCAGTAGTACAGCAATCTTCGTACGCACCCGCGCAACAGCCAACGGCAGCAACAACCTCGTTCCTTAACAAACCCGCTGCCGGGATGGGCGCGAAAAAGCTCGGCGCCAAAAAAGCCACCAAAGTGCTCAACTTTGACGAAGCAGAGCGTCGCGCCAAAGAAGAATCCGAGCGTCAAGCAAAAGCTGAAGAAGAAAGAAAACGTGTCGAAAAGGAAATGAGCAGTGTGTCTCCTTTGGGTGGAGCAGCGCAAAAGAGCGGTGCATCTGCTGGTGGATTCTCTTCTCGATTAATGTATGTGGAGTCTGGAATGAATTCTGCTGGTGGTGATGGAAAGAGTGGCGATGATGCAATGGATCGACTTGGTTTGGGAATGGGAAAACTCGGGTTTGGGTTTGACCCGTCTAACGCCCCTGCTTCGGTGGCTCCCGCCAAAAACTCGGCCGCAGCGGCTGCAGCACCAGCAAAGTACGGAGGATTTGGTTCCATGCCACAAAGTAACCCAACGCCAGCAACCGATGCAACTGACGCTTCGAAGCGTTTCGGAAATGCAAAAGCCATTTCAAGTGACCAATACTTTGGGCGTGGCGCGTATGATGAAGCAGAAAGGTATGTGAAAGATATATTCGAGGGTTGATCCCTTTTTTTCACTGGAGACAAACTCTTGTTTTTCTTTCCAGTCGCGAAGCCAGAGAACGTCTTCAAAACTTTCAAGGAAAATCCGGTTTCGGATCAGATGACTATTATGGAAGGAGGTCATCGCAAGATGCAACAGCCAGATCTCCTGCCCAAGGCGATATCATGGAATCCGTTGGCTCGAGTGTTCGCGCTTTTGCAAACAACTTTGTCGATCAAGGAATCGAAGACATCAACAGCGTGCGAAACATTGTCGCAACTGGAAGCAGCAAATTGGCAGATATGTTTAGTGAAATTCAGGCAAGAAATAACTTCAAAAATAGGTCATGAGCATTCCCTTATTAACGCATATTCTTTCAAACAGCACCGCTATGGAAATTAAGCTGATTTTTATAAATATGAACTATTTTTGTCTCTGTTTTGTTTTCTATCCTTGTCTCATTGTTGAAGCCGCTCCAATCAAGAATAAAGCTTCGTGCCTGCCATTGTCAAATTCAACCAATTCAAAAAGCATCTCTCCAAAAACGCGGAAGCCCATCTAGGTTGACACAACAACAGTACGACAAACAAGCCATCTCAAAACAACAACAAGGAAAAAAACGCGATACGCAATGGCAACACACGCGCAACCCACAAAACCCGACCTATTCACCGTTATCGTCGCGTTACCAGACAACCACGCCGTCATTACAACCTACGGCGAAAACACGACCGTTCTCGACTTGAAACTGGACGTGTCGCGAAAAGTCAGCACGCTCTCTCTGGACCGCCTTGTATTGGTTGCGGGTGAGAAGGAGTATGGAAACTCAAAAATGTTGTATTCGATTGAGAATTTGGATCAAGAGGGGCGGTTGAATGTGGTGTTCAAGGAGCCAGAAGTGTGAGTAAATCTTCCAAAAAGGGAGTTGACCCTAATCAGACTTTTGCATCAGTCACGATGTGGATGCAGATGATGCCGGGTCCATCTTGTCGGTACCCAAAACAACGGTAAAATGCAACGCGTGTTTGAAACAAGTCCACGGCCTTTGCATTTCCTGCAACAAGGCCTTCTGCATCAACTGCACCAAAAAGGAAGGGAGCGAGACGGACACGATAGTTGAGGACAAGGAGAAGCCTGATTTGGAACTGGGAATTGCTGTTGCGGGAAACAGGTCGCTGATTCTTCAGTGTCCGTCTTGTTCAAAGGAGCGCAACAAGGTTCGCATGATGTCATCAAGCAGTGACAGGTACCATGGATGCCGCATTTTCATTGCGTTGGTGTCGCTTCTTGTAGTTGTTGGGATTAGTGGGATGGTTGTTGTTCGTACAAATCGGTATTTTGGCAAAAGCACATAAAAGAGCTGAAGAGCTCTTGCAGTTTATCATCCAGTACGCTTTAAGAAAATGAAAACGCCTTCTCAGAACACGATCAATATGTCTCCTCCTCGTCAACACCTTCCACAGGATCAGGGATCTCAAATCCTTCCTCCACCTGATACATGATGGCCTGAATATGCTCCAAAACGTCTCCCACTCCCATGGCACCCACATTCTCCATCTGCTCCTGAACAAACACTTCAATCGCCCGCAACTTTGTGAAATAAAACTCGCGTTCCTTTTCAACTTGTTCAACAGTAAGTTTCAACTCCACCGTTTGCTGAGTCATTTCGGCCATGTTTCGTTGATACTCTTCTTCGAGTTCTTGGTTTCGCCTTGCGGCCGTGCCGGTGGCTGCTGTACCTCCTCGGCTGACGGCGCGTTTGGGTGCTGGCGCTGCCGCAGCGACTGAGGGAGTTGAAAGGGTTTTCTTCATGCCCGTTGCGATGGAGTTTGCGCTTCCTTTGGATGCTGTGGAGCGAGACATGTTTGAGACTGAAGCCGCGCCTCCTGGGGATGAAGCACGCCTGGCTAGCGCGTCGTAGGCGCCACCTGGATAGAACTGATCCCAGTACCTGTCAAGCAGATATGAAGAATTCAGCAACAATAAAAACAGCAGCAATAACAGCAACAATGCAGAAGGTAACCCACTTCTTCATCCACTGCAAGAATTCCAAGTTGTCCTGCATTTTACATTTCGCAAGTCTCTCGATGGGAATATGTTGGTCAATCTTGTGCTTGTCAAAGATTGCTTGGAGCACTTTAAAGTTTGCAATGTATTCGTATTCGTGTTTGGCGTTGAATTTGACCTTTTTGAGGGGCACCTGTTGTGTGTTTTATGTGGGCAGACGGGATGTTACTCTTCGTGACGGACAGGACAACATGCACAAGAAGGATCGAGAAACGCTTACGTCTCTGTAGATGGAGTCCATGATGACGCAGTGGATGATGCTGCAGTTGTAGTTGTTGGCAGTTGGGGAGGGGGTCAGTCCGGCGCAAGAGTCGCAATGATCGCAAGTGTTTGTGTTTACCCAGTCCCGCATTGCTCAATCTTTGTCAGTCCCAGTTGCGAAAGGTCGTTGATCCACGCAATCAGTTCTGTTCTGCTTTCTCCCATTTTTTGAGGTAATTTAGGGACCCATATTTACGTTGTTTGACGAATGCTGATTTGTCTCGTTGGCCCGCAATGCGCAGGAAAGAGACAGGTTGCCGACTATCTCGCACACCGATGCAGCTTCACGCGAATTGGCATTGTCGGACGTGCTGAGACTGCCGATGTGTCCGGACTGAGCAACGAGTTGGGTCTGATCAAAGTTGACAGCGAGGGAGACAGCAGCAATACTCTCGTGTTTAAAGATGCTACAGCTGCTCTCTCGTATGTAACGGCACACTGGGAGACACATTTTGTCGTGCAGGATTTGGGCACCTTGGCAGGTGAGAGTACTTCTGGACATGTCTTTGTTCCATCAGCTCATGCTGTAGTCTTCCATCTCAGCGCGCCCATCGTTTAATTGGTCCGAGTGGAGCAAGCGGCCGTTTGTTCTGTTGGTGTCGATCCATGCGCCAACGCTTGTCCGGTTCAGTCGTTTCCGGTATGCCCCTCATCGAAAGAGCCACACAAAATTTAACCCAGCGAAATCATATCAGACCCTGTCCACGAACTTGTCCCTGTTCAAGCTCATGCACCAAGCACATTTCACAATCAACAACCCATTCAAAACCAAAGATGAACTCTTTACCGTCTTAGAGCAATCAAACCTGACTGACCCGAACCGGACAAGACCCAACTGGGATTTATACTTTTTAAAACTCTGCGATCTCGCCGCAAGTCGAAGCAACTGCATGAAACGGCGCGTTGGTTGTGTTGTTACGAAAGATCGACGAGTGGTTGCAACGGGATATAACGGGACACCTGCGGGGCTCAGGAATTGCAATGAGGGTGGATGTAAGCGATGTAATGAAGGAATTGCAAGGATGGGAAACGGGCTTGAAATGTGTATTTGTCTGCATGCGGAGGAGAATGCACTTCTTGAGGCTGGGCGGGAACGAATTTCTACCGGCAGCAAAACGATCCTGTACTGCAATACTTGTCCAGTTGAGTTTTTGTTGTTTGATGGCCTATCAAAGACGGAATACCTGATAGAAATTCTCAACGAACAGTGCGTGCAGTGCGCAAGGAAAATTATCCAACTCGGAATCAACGAGGTCGTATATTCCCAGTCATACGGGATGGACAGCATCACGATCCGGCTCTTTGGAGAAGCTGGGATCGTGATGCGCCAGGTGGTCCAGATGGCGACGTGTGTGTAGATCGAAGGGTGTGTGTCCAATAAATCTCCCTCCTTCCCACACTTGCCTGCTGTGATGCTAAAACACATCAAAGTGACGCCAATCAATCGCGCGAGAAGAATTGTCGCCCACCAACTCCAAATGAAAATGAGGGTGGCTCCAAAACAAACGCGTGACCGCAGCAATTTCTGTTTCTTTGCAAGTATAAAAAGCAGCACTCGATCGCACACTCAGCGCCCTCACTCACTTCTTCGAAGACACTCTCCGATCACGCAAGGATATCCCTTTACCTCTCTACCTCTGTCTCTCGCTCTCCATATCTACCTCCTCCCCCCCATTGGAACCGAGCAACATCCCGACTGTGCCACCCGAAACTCCGACTCCGGAATCATTTCTGAACGAATCAGAAGTAAACCCTGCCTGTAAATTACCCGTGAATCCTCCGCAACCATCGCGCAACCGAGAGACCTGTGCATAAAATCAGAGTACCCTGCCCAACCTTCAGCAGCTTCATTCAACCCCCTCTCGCTCCCTGTATAAAAAGACCCAAGATCCACGCAAGCAAGTAAAAAAAACCGCCATGACACGCACAATCCGCCAGCCATACAACTCGTCACACATTCCAGCCATGTCTCCCAAAGAGCGTTTCGCAAGAAACGGCGCCGAATCTCCCATGAAACCCACGTACAAAAAGAATGGAGCTGGCAAGCACAACTGGGGTACAAGTGACGCGTTGTATGACATGTTTGATGGACGCCGTGAACAAGAAGTAAAGATCAAGGTGAGCAAGCTGATGTAGTTGTGTTGTACCTCGTGACTACTTGTAATTCTGACGCTGGATTCTCTCTTGTTTCCTCACAGGTCGTTGCCGACTTTGCGAACCGGTTCAACCGCTGAAGATCAAGGCAATCTGTACACAAAAACTCTCTTTTGCTTTTGCAGCTGCAACTCCCTTTTCCTTTGCTCTGATGTCGTCGGTTGTTAACAGAGATTGTAATACGTTTTAATAAACCTGTTGTGTTGTAAATTCATCACTCCAAGGACCAGTAGCGCCTATGCGTGAACAAAAAAACCCTCTTCTTATTTTCATCCCAACAAAGAAGACAATTCAGCTGATCTGGAAAAAGCGCAGCTGCTCAATCAAAATTCGATTAAGGGAGCTTCTTGAGCTGGAGGCGGATTCTGATGTGGAGGCTGCACTGCTTGCTGATGATACCCTCCAAATGGGACCTGTTCCTGTAGTTGATGCTGCTGTGGGCCTGGAGGGGCACTACCATACGTGTACTGCTGTTCAGATCCAGGACCCTGTTGATAATGCTGCTGAGGTGGCGTGGTGTTTTGTTGGAGGTGTTGCTGGGGAACTTGTGTTTGTTGTGGGGCTTGAGGTTGTTCAGTTGGAGCGAGGGGAGCAAATTGTAGACCTTGCAGTTCCGGGTTCAAACCAGGATCTAAAGGAGAAGCTTGACTGACTGGAGGCTGCTGATGCTGTTGTGGAAGAGCATTTGGATCCTGACTGTACTGCTGAGCAGGAGCATAACCAGCGTCTGTTGGTGAAGTGTTGTTATATCCTTGTTGTGCGGGAGGAGCTGACTGTAGATAGTTTGGATCTGCTGGATAACCTTGGTTACTTTGCTGCTGCTGCTGTTGTTGTTGATGTTGCTGTGGAACATAGTGCTCTTGCGGTTGCGGTGCATAACTTTGTGGAGGCATCGCATGATTCACAGGCGCAGCTTGCGGATTATAGCCAGAATTATCGTACGCTACAGGAGGACCCCACGCTTGACCGGGAACTGGTTGTGGTTGAGGTGCGTACGCCTGTTGTGGCGCGTATTGGCCCTGCATCTGTTGAGGAGATCCATACGGAATTTGTCCACCCGGTGGAGCTCCATAGTATCCTGCTTGTGGTTGAATCGGCGCTGAGCCCCAGTACTGTTGTGGAGCTCCGTACCCAGCGGGTCCCGAATTCAAGCGCTCTTGCATCAGCCTGTCGTACATTTGCAGAGAATCTGCCACTTTTTCGTTCATTTCCATGCATGTGCGGTACTTTGACACTGAATCTTCGAGAGTCCATTGAAGTTTTGGTTGCAGTGCAAAGATTTGTTTGTAGAGATCCTATTGAACTTGTCGTTTAGTAAAACATCGCGCAGATTCGCAACTATAAAAGTTGAACTCACCGATATTTTGGAGTGCGACATGACCCCAATTCCTCTTTGCTGAACATCGGCATCCAATCGCTCTACAACATCCGAAAATTGCTTCAAAAAATCAATCTGACTTTGATCCAACTCATTCGTGTTGGCGACTGGCGCAACCAGAGCCGCCGACGGTGCTCCTGAGGAAGTATACCCGCTGCCTCCAAATGATCCAAAACCATGCGAATCTCCACCGGCGTTTCCATATGATACGGACCCTTTGCTTTCATCCGCGAGTTTCATCTCCCTCAAGGATGCTTCGATTGCAGCCTTCAAATCTTCGTCCTCTTCTTCATCGACATACGCGGGTTTTGGCGGCTGCTGTTTTCTGGGTGGCGGCATGCTGGAACGATTTGAGGGCGCCGCTCCTCCAGCCGACGCTAAAGAAGCCGCAATCGCTTTTTCAATATCATCTTGCTCTTTTTGAGCAGCGGGATCTTTGAAACGAACAGAATCACTTCGAGGAATCGCTGCTCCCGACAAAGCACCAGCTGCTTTTGCAGCCAGTTTCATACTACATCCGTCACAAACACGCACGGCTTCGGTGATGCCCAAGTGTGGGAGAGGTGCAGTTTTGGAGGAGCAAGGTTGGCAGAATGTTTGTCCGCAGTTTCGGCAGTGGTGTTTTCGGTTGAAGGTTGTGAATTGGGTGCGGCACCGCATGCACACGTCGCTGTCGGACCATTCGGGGGCCTGTTGTGAGATTGGGCCGGGTAAGAACAAATAAACGCGAAGTTTGAGGAGTCTGGAAAGCGCATGCAAACCGTCGTCGTGTCAATCAGAATGGATGAAACTTCTGCCCTCTCCACCGGTGGAAAAGGAACACCTTCGAATCGCAAATTAAAGATGAGACAGTTGAATCTTATGAAGGTGGCATGAATACATAAAGAAGTGATTGCTCACCTTCCTGTTTCAACGTTTCGTAAACCTCACAAGCATACGCCAACTCCGGCTTCCCTTTAAACGACAGACCCCAGCCCTGAATCAACGCTAGAGCAGCTTTACGTACAGCCAAGTCCGTCAATTGAAGCGATCCACCGAGTGACACAAGGGTATCCATAAAATCCTTGCCCGCAACTTCAACAAGGAAATGCGCGCCACTGTTTTTTGCGCAAGTGTCTGCCAGCTATATGCAGTAGCTGTCAGTAAGCGGCAGAATTAAGGTTGAAAGCGAAGAGAAAGACACCTTCATGGCGAGCAATTGCACGTTTGGGTTCTTGAAAAGAAGTCGTCGTTTGATGGCACGCGCAGCCTGGTTTGCCGGTGTTTGCTTCGATTTGATTCGGTCGGCAATGTCCAGATTTAGGAACATGTCCTCGGACCCGGCGGGAAGGTTTTCGCTTGTGGCTTTGTCTGTTGAGCGTTTGTGGGGGGGAAACAGGATGTGGTTCATTGGAGTCAGTAGGCGAGTCTCGCCATCATGCTTAGAGTATCATTTAAAGGCGCTTACCAACAAGCTCATCGATCATGCTGCCACCGAACAGGAAGCTCATTTTTTGTGTGTATTTAAAATGATTCGTGGAACATGCCCCAAGCAACAACAACCATCATCCGCATTTGCTATCCCACTTTATTCGTCCAATAAACAACTATGTTTTTGCCCTGGAAATCCAGAAAGTCCGTTCTATTAACGCCGTTTGGTTTCTTTTCCTTGATCGCACCAAATCCAACGTCTTGCACACCTGGTTTCCATCCGCAGTCGCCGATCAGGAAACTCATCCTTAAAAACGCAGCAGGGAACAACAGCAAACGGGAGATTGCACTGCTTCGCTGTTTCGACAATGGCGCCGGTGGCTTGGTCTGAATGCATTCCCCCAAACAAGGACGCGTTTCGCATTTCTTGCGTCACGGTATCGATCGAAAAAAGTTGCTGGATATATGTGAACGGGATATCGTTGGACGCGTTAAGTTTTGTCAATGTCCCGGTTGAAGAAACGCCGGGTTTTGCAGTTGGCAGTGAAGCAGCATCGACACTCGCAGCAGATGCATGCTTATGTTGCCCTTCATCGTCATCTCATCTTGATCAGAATCGCCACTTTGTTCTCTGTCGGAATTTCAAGCATCTTGGTGCTCCCCCAAGTCCAATTTCTAGCTTTTCCTCTGCCGCCGTTTGATCCACCGCCGTAGCACAAATCCCAAACTTAACTCCCGCGAATCAATCACTTTGCATTTCGCAATGTTCCTGCCAGTAAGAGCCAAACTCAAACGTCCACCGCCACCCGCAATGTCATACACCCCCGATCCTTTGTTTAAAGCTTCGACACCGCCAAAGTTTTTCAGAAGCCAGTCTGCAAAGATGGAAGCGCGTGCAGAGTGCGGTTTTTTTGGCGACATGTTGGTGAAATCATCCCAATCATTTGCTGCCCTTCGCAAGCGCTTTGAAACACGCTGGAAACAGCAAACGTCAGTGTTTCCCGTAGTTTGCGCTTAAGGAGAGAGCACATACATCCGCAACCCACGCCCGCCTCAGCTGCTTCACTTATTCCAGAGCGGGATGCGAGAACTGACTCTTGTCTCCCAGCGCGCACTTTCCGCCAGAAGTATCGTCCGTCTTGCGCGTGGATGGCTCCACAATAAACATTTTCCCTTTGAAGCTGTCGACAAGGACACATTCCGACTTTGCTACCAACCGCGCTTCTCTCAACTTGACCCTGTCTCCATCAGCAAGTAACATTTGTCGTCTATAGCGGTTGCATTGCATGGGACAGTGTGGTCTGCAGTTGTGGCGCCATGGTTGGCTGGCAGTGATTGAACAACAACTGGTTCAAACACGGACACGCAGCAGTACAAAACTGCATCAAGGGCTGGGACCGGAGGAGTGGAGGATGAGAGGCCAAAAGTATCCTGTTTCAGCGATGCTCACCCGCAACTCTGCCCGTAGTCACCGGGGACCCGTCAATGTCTTGATGCGCCAGGTGCGTATCACTGCCGTCGGCCACGAGCAGTTCATTCGTGGAAGCCATGTTGTCCGCACTGGCTTTCTTTTCTTGAACCTTTTAATTTTTTTTATTTCAGCCCTCGAGCTTCCTCATAAAATGACGTAAACACGTCAAAATAAACGGCCTTGTTCAGTTTGGCAAACGTTCCCATTCGTTCAGCCAAGTCCCTAACCTCTTCCTCAAGCTCAAGCAACCCGTACTTTCCAAGCTTCACTCGGTCGATCGCGACAGCCCGCGAAACTGCCACAGTCCCCACCTGAAGCGAAGATGTACTCATAGAATTCGTGCTGGCACGTGCGGCAACACCCTTTGCTTGCACAGGCGCTTCATCTTCCGAAGAATCGTCTGAATCCGACTCGCTGCTCTCCGCCAGCGATACAGCCGTCGTCCCAGATGCAACTGTGTGTACAACATTTCCAGCACCATCGAGCACACTAACAAGCCAACCAAACAGCAAATCCAGGACCCGACTTGCCACCATCAAAAACACTTTACTCTCAGGCGCCAGCGTCTTTTCGACAAGTCCATCCAAGACTTTTGCTTCCCCCGCACTGATCGGATTTCCTCGCACGGTTCCAGCGCCACGTACCATTTCCGAAACAATATGCGATAAACTCGTGTCACTGTCATTCAAAAGCACCCATAAATTCTCCTTCATCGTTTTCATGTGCGTGCCCACGTTGGATTTGGGACCCGCGATTTGGCGGTACAGCATTAACAAGCTGCTGAGAATGATGATATCTTGGACATCGTTTCGGAACGTGGAAAGACGGCTCACGTCCATAGAAAGGACTTCGGGCAAGTCAGTTGCAGAGTCTGGATCGTCTGTCAGTGCGGGTGAGTTTTGGATCAAGTCGAGGACTGCGTGAGTGTACACGTGTGTGAGTGTGGGTTTCGCAAACTGATATAGCATTGGCGGGGTTGGTTTTGACGGTTCCGAGGAAGATGATGAGTCATTTGATGTTGGGGCTGTTGGCGAACTCATTTGTTGGTATGCAGTTTTGAACCAGATTTCAGATAGTTTCGTTGAAGTGCGTTTCCACCGAATTTCGTCCTTGAACCAATTGGACTCAAACTCCACTGCATGCTCAACCACGTGGGGTCGAATTCGCTGGAGCTGATGATTCGCATAGTCCTGCAACCAAGTCATATTAGCAAACAACAAACCACCCAGAAAATAAACTCACAAGTTTCATCAGCTCCAAAACTTCAAAACAAATCGCCAAACTTTCGCAAAGCTTCCCGGCTTCGCATTGCGCAAGCATCGCTTCAACTCGCTCGTCGCGCGCCGGTGCGCAATTGGTTTTCAAAAGATTGCACAAATATCGAATCAATGAAACAGCGTCAAACACTCCATGTTCGAGCTGCTGCCCAATATACACAACATCAATGCTCGCTTCAATCTCTTGATGTGTCGCTTGTGAATATGGAAGCAGTTCTTTGAGAATACATTTGATTTCATAGATAATAAGAGGGATACGGTAAGTTTCCTTGTTATCGATTTCTTGGCCGAGGTTGGACCAGTATAGAGATGCTTTGACTTTTTTTTGGTGATTGCGTTCGCCATCCATGTTTGGCTTGAATTGGAGATTCGGGTCGAAATACAAGTCATGTCTGAGCTGGGGATTCAGCAGAATCTGATAAACAGCAAGATAATTTCGTTTAGATGTAAACGAAGACAAACTTGCACATCCCAACAGATTTGGTACCTCATCCATATCAAGTTCTCGCAGCGTAAATCGCGTCACTGGGGGCAACAAAGGAATCAATTCCATGTAATCGTTTTCATCCAATTCGTCCAAAATTTGCACGGGCAAGCTCTTGTTTCGCTCGACTATTTCAGATAATGATTCATCGAGCAAATCTCTGCGTCGCAGCAGTTTTGCTGTCGGAGACATGGCAACACTTGATTTTCGCCTCCCAGAAGAAGCGGTGCCACCGGATATCCCTGCAATCGCTTCATTGAGCCCAAACAGTTCGACAAGCTTTCCGTTCGACACAAGAGACCGCTGAATTGGGCTCGGAAACACTGCATCAAAAGCGTCTTCGGATTCATCTTCAACAGATGAAAACGTAGGCACCCTGTCCCGTCCCTCCGACAACGCTTTAATCATGTCAAACAAGTCATTGATTCGTAAATTCGTTTTCGCCGCTGCGTCCCGCGACGCGCCAAACGATGATTCAAATTCGGCGAGCAAGTCCTTGTCGTACGCCGTCATTGAATCTTGGTCAGCGTCATTTTCGTTCGAGTTTAAATCGCTGCTATTTGGACTTGATCCTTGCGCGTCTTGTTCGTCGAAATAGGCGGCGGAATTGAGTTTCAATGCATTCATCACGTCTGACAGGCTGGGCCCGAGTCCGCTGGAGCCACCCTCGCTTTTGGAGTCCTTGTCGCTAGGATAGCGCGACTTTGACGGTGACGGTAACGAAGAATCTTCTCCTCCATAGTAATCGCTTTCCAAGTCCAGTTGCTCTGAAACGCTGTTGTCGTCTTCTTCACTCCAGGTGCCCAAATCATCCAGACTGCCTGCGCCAATCATGCCTCCAGGTCGCTTGAAATTTGAGTAGCTCGATTTTTTGTTGGATCCGGAAGTCGCGGCAGTTTCATCAAGAAATGAGACAAAGCTTTCGCTCAAAGCCCGTCGAAGAGAAACGGCGCGAAACAAGCTGGACTGAACTGCGTCTAACGTGGAATGGTTTGCGCGTCTAAGTTTGTGAATAAATTAAATAAGGCATTCCATGAGAGAGTCAGGAGACAAACGCAAATTTCAAATCCAAACGAATCATCACCTTTTACACCGCTCAATCACACGCGCAACATGCACTTTCCGATTCAATTCGGCAACAACGCTCTTGTACTCGACTTTTGCCCGCACTTTTAAAACATGGACTCGTTCGCGTTGACGGTTCAACAAGACCCGGTATTCGACTTCATCGCCGTGTCTTCGTAGCCGAGTTCTTCGTGCGTGGAGTAGAGCGAGCCGTTTAAAATGCGCGCGTGTGATGCGAAGTGTAAGCCGTGAGTCCAATGTTGTGGGACTGAGAAGAGCGGCCGGGGCTGGATGCAGATGGAATGCGGGAAACCCTGGACTTGAAGGAGAAATAATTGTGGGAAGCTGTGGTGATGGCAGCGCCGTTGATGGGGTGGTGGCTGTGGCCGGGGTGGTTAATGAGGTAGTTGTGTCTGTGTCAAGGAGGACAAAAAATGCGACTGATTTTTTCGAACGTGGTTTCGATGAACGTGCGCTTTTGGAAGTAGAATTTGCGAGTAACGAAGGCGAGTTTGTCGAAATGTGCGCCAGGTTGAATTTGTTTTTGATTGCGCAAGTTGGCGCAATTGGAGACGGGTCCGGAAAGACACTTGCGTCCAAATGGGCTGTTGCTGCCGGCGATGCTGATGATGATGAGGCTGATGGCGTGCCTGACATTGTCATTGAGAGCGATACTGAAGCTGGGAGAGATGCTGCTGCTGAAGAAGAGACGGAGGCTGAAGAGCCTGTGTCGGCGGTGTGGGACAGTGGCTGGGATTGGTGGGCGACCAGCGCATTTTGTGACGACTGTGCTTTTGAGGATGGGTCCCTCTGCGCAACAGACTTCAAGACAGAGTCGGCACCCGAGTTGTGCGGATGTGCCGTGGACGGTTCCTGAGGCATCTAGCGCTGGTTTATTTTTGGATGGTGGAATTTGCCGGAAATGAATTTCTCATTATTCGCACGAACATAAACGCACACCAAGAGGGACGTGTCTTGCGTTGCTGATGTCGTCGAGTTTAGTTGCGTTCATGTGAAGCTGGTATGAAGGGGACAGTATAACCAAAAGACCAGTAAAAAAAACCCCAAAAAAATATAAATAAAAAGCGCAATAATGGTCAAGAGCCAAGTGATTGTAGTTGCAGGCGCAAACGGCCAGCTGGGCGCGCTTCTCGTCGAATCTCTCCTGGACCGTGCAGATGCCGAGAACAAGGCAATCCTTGTGCGCTGTCTTGTGTGGGATGGACGTGGACGGGACCCGATTCTGAAGGGCTTCAAACGCTCCAATCCGGATGAAGTTGAAATAGTTGAAGTCGACTATGACAGCGAGAGTGATGTCGAACGAGCGCTTGCTGGTGCCCACTGCGTTGTCTCTGTGCTGCAAGGCCTGAGAGGAGTTGTGGTGGGAGTGCAGGAAACGCTGCTCAAGTGCGCCATCAAATGCAAAGTCAAACGGTTCATTCCCTCAGACTTTTCCATCGATTTTACACGTTTCCCGAACGGTTACAACCGGAACTTGGACTGGCGACGCGAGTTTCATTCCATTGCTGACAAGATGATCACGGATGCTAAAGCGGATATGGACTTTACGTCCATCTACAACGGGGCGTTTATGGAGCTGCTTGGTGGGG
>QEAP01000405.1:0-19409 GCA_006535975.1 Chytriomyces confervae | reverse complement strand
ATGAGAAGAGATAGCAAAGTGATGTAGACGGAAGAATTGATGAGAGCAGCTTCGTTGAAGCGGGACGTGACGTTTCTCGTTTCTACGGCATTTGAATGAGCAACATCACCATCAGCTGCATGGGAGAAGAACGACAAGCAGAGGCCGTGATGGAAAATACATACCAAAACCAATGTACAGAGCGCCTAGAATAAGGAGGCCGACAGGGATCAAAAGAATCCACATCCAGATTTGGATGTTGTCACTTGCACAGATTGTGTAGCTATCGCCATCGGACTCAAACGTCGACAGCTAAGAGGTTTCGCGTGAGTTTATACAATATGTTTGCATAAGAAATGGCACAACCTTGTAGGGAGAAACCTCCGCGAAAGCAATAAGGACACCAAGGTTGATCAAGACTGGGATGAAAAGCGCAGATCCCCAAATCGCGTTGCCGATATATTGCTTCAGACTTGCCTTCTTGATTTTGAAGAGAAGCATGATACGCACTGAAAATAACCATTGTGAGGATAGGCGCATGAGAAAAGAATGACACTATAATGGCCACTCACAATTCTTGAAAAAGATGCAAGAGTAAAGAATCGCGCATCCGGTGCTGAAAGTAAACAGTCCAGCAGTGCAAGAAGCCACTTGAATCTCCTGCCTGCTATAGATGACCATGCCACTCAACGCAACAGTCGCTCCCAGAAGATAAATTCCCAGGAACATGATGGATGCAGACTTGAATGCTGGGTGCTCGCGGAAAATGATCAACACGACAAACATGGCAATGCAAAATATGATTCCGAACGACGAAATCGCGATTCCAATCGCTTTGATTGTGGAACTAATTTCAACGGGTGGTTTTGGAAGGATTTCATCATTGGGGAACGTGATCTGTGTTGTGGGTGTTTGGTCAGGGCGAATCTGCTTGAATTTGGCATCACGCACAATGAATTCTCACCAGCATTGTACCAACTACTCCAACTCCTGGTTCAGATCCTCCATACATGACAATGGCTGGTTTGTTAATTGGCGTGCAGATTGGACCTGCGAAGTACTTGCATGAATGAAGGTAATCCGCTTGATTATAAGCGAAGGCAGTCATTCCTTGCGCTTTGATTGGCAAATGCAGATTCGAGTCTACTTGGTACTTGTTCAAGGCAACGTTGTAAATGAAGGATTCTGATTGAGAAACTGATTGAGAAACTCCTCCAATAAACAACACGCGGCGGGCGTCCAAGTTCACGATGGCCATGTGACTTCTTCCTGGCGGGGAATAATCGGAGCTATCTGGCGTGAGAAGGTTCCACTTTGAACTTTCGAGGTCAAACGACCATAACTGAGATAGGTCTGAAACTCCATCGAATCCGCCAAACAGTAAGAGTGTGGTTGCATTTGCAACAGTCATTCCAGCGTTCAGACTTGGGAAGGGACCGTTTGCTCCGTTTGTATTCTTTGAAAGCTGGGTCCATGTTTTTGATGGAATATGGTAAGACCAAAGGTCACTTTGCAGTGAGCTGGATATGTCTTGACCTGTTCCAGACCGGGATATAAAAAAAAATAAAAAAAAATGGGGAGGGGGTCAGGAAGCTGCTTTCTCAAAGAGGCAGTCAAAAAGAAAATCGCAACCTCCGAAAACATAGAGCGTGTCTTTTGCACTTGCACTGGCTTGGAAAGAACGTGCTCCGGGTCCACCAGAGACGTATAACTTAGTCCATGACGAGGATGGAACAGAGAAACTCCACAGGTCTCCAGAAACCGCAGACTTGGCGTCAGTACCCCCAAAAATGACCAATTCTTGTGTGCCGTTGCAAAATGCCGCGCTGTGATACGCAAGACCAGGAGGCTTGTCCGATCCAGGTGCCAGTATAACAGGTTGATAATCAGAAAAGTCGTAGTATAAACTGTACAGCTCTGCGCTAACGTCACTAAGATCCGTTTGACCTCCAAAAGCAAAAATGTAACCATTTTGTAGAGGTGTGAAGGAGTGGGACTGGCAAACAAATGGGTAGTTGCAATTAAAAAAAACCACTTCCATGAACCAAAGCAATCTTTTTTACTCACGTAGAGTGGAGAAGGTCTGCGACCAAATGTGTGCAACATGCTCCAAGATCCGTTATTTAAAAGGTACGGATCGTGGATTCCACCGCGAACTGATGGCATGTTGAGGGAACCCACTTTCATGCGCGTCTCAATTAAACGCAAAAGGTTGCTAATGGTAAGAACTTGCACATTCACACTGCCAGTGGAAGTGTCAATGAAAGTGAAACTTTGGTTCAGGGCAGCACAGGAAATCTGGCTAGAACAGTGCGCAAAGCTGACTCCACCATTGGTGACATCAAACTGCTTATTTCCCGGTACAAAGTCACCCGCCAATCGTTCAGCTAACATGTATTCGACAGCTCGCTCAGCATCAAAGACTGTTGACCCGATAATGTACTGTGAAGCTTCCTCCGACTTGTTGGCAAAGGTTGTGCGGCTCTCGTCTAGATTATTACCTATGACCCAAATCTTCTTGGAGGCGGCGTATCTGATTCCTGCGGATCCGAGGGCGCCTCCAGCAGCGAAAATAACGTCGGCGCCTCCATCAATCTCCTCTGAAATTGTCAAAGTGCTATTCAGTAAGTAGTTCTTGAATAAAATATATGCTTGGCCAACCTTGTGCAAGCTGCCGACCCCATGTCTTGTTACTCTGTTGGAAATGGGAAGAGTAAGGGGATGATAAAAAGGAAGATTTACATCTGGTGTTGTTTGGGAAAAAGAAGTTGAACAAACCCAAGTATTGTCGTACGCAACACGATACTGCACTGTGGCAACAGGGTTTACGTAGAGTATACCTCGAAGATACATGTTCCAAAAGGATGAAAGGCCCCCAAGGTTTGCTGACATTTAGGGGTTAACAAGGAAAACCTTCCAAAAATACAGGCGATGCACCTATAATGGCGACGTTGTTTGACTTTGTAACTGCACCGGCCGCGACTCCGGCAAGGAAGATTGACTGGTATTTATTGTAAATGGCTCCCTGTTTCAGCTGCTTTAATACAGAGGGCTGTTTGGAATATGAAGATGTATGAAACCTGAATATTTGGGGGATCCGTCTGTGACACGGCCACTGAAGCAAGGCAAAGATTATTTCGATGATCTTCGTTTGTTTTCAAATTGCAGAGCATGCTTACCTTCGTTTGCTGAAATGGTGATTTGCGGGAATCGATCTGCCAGCTTACGGCCAACTTCTGAAGTAGGGCCGAGCATGGTAACCAAATGGAACAGTGTCGTATCTTGAAAAAGAATGTGACGTTAAAGCATCCTCTTTGCATGTATAATCTATGGCCCAAAGAATGTTTACCCTTCGCGACTTCGTTGATATAATGTTCCACCTCTCGATCCGGGGAAACTGTTGCGGGTCGAAAAATCCAGTAGCATCGGTACTCGTCAGCTACTCTCGCGATTGCCTTTTTACATCCATTTTCGGCCTGTATGTTGTAAGTTCCAAGATTGGCTGTGTTGGATTCAGTTAGAATCTGAACGACAGGAAAGGGACTGAGACAGAGGGCACCTGCGTCTGGAACAACGGCAATCAGGCCGATACTCTTGATGGCGAAAACGGCGGGCAAGAGAGTGACAGAAACGAGGAGCGGGAGAAGGAGCAACATCTTCTTTCGCTGGGAGTTTTTTGTTTATGTAAATCAATTGGCGCGATTGTTTTGTCGACAATTTGCGAAATTATCAATGGCGGGGGCGGAAGATATAGCATGCTCCGAATACTTTTGTCAGGTAGTGATATGCGTGTGCTGCCAAGCGTGCAGCTGTTGTGGCGCTTGCCGGCGAGCAGTCTGAGGGTAGTCGAGGTCGGCAAACCGACGAAAGGGCATCCCCTTCGGGATGCTCTCGGTGAGATGCATACGCACGCCGGCGCGAAACGCTTACAGGTACTTGCTCAGGAAGTCTTCGCGATAGCTGTCAGTAGAGACGCAGTAAAACTGCCACCCGACAAAGATGTGTGGGTGGCGACCTCCTTGGTCTTGCCACGAATCACGTATGCTTTCAGATAATTAGATGGACTACTCATGGGTGGATATGAAGTGGGGAAATGAGATGATCCGTTTATGTGCCCCGCAACACGAAGTTTGCGAGAATTCCGAAAAAAAAAAGAATTGATGGAAAAAAAAAAACAAAGAACGACGTGACCCCAAAACGGACCGCGACACAGCAAAGCCAGAAGGGAGACCTCTGTTTTGATTTTCGAAGGCGAGCGATCAAGTCGATTTCTTTAAACGACTTTGAGATGTGGGATCTCATTTTTATGATGGGATCTTCTGGGATCTTTGTGGGATCTCGTGTGCCTAGTTTTGGATCTTTGTGGGATCTGTTGAATCTAGGATTATTTTTGTCTTGTGGGATTATGTGGGATTGTGCTGGGGATTTCGATTGCGATTATTCGAGATTCGAGTGGGGTGAAAAAAAGGGGAAAATCGGTGCCATGTTTTTTGAAAGTTTTTACAGAGGAGACCAGTTCTGGGCAAAACTGGAAAAACTGTTGACGCAAACGAAATTTAAATAATCCCGCATAATCCCGCATAATCCTCACATAATCCCAGAACCAGCTCAGCTCAATTGCATACAGCATCAAGTCGAACGGTGCATAATCTGAAATTGAATATGGTTGAGCAGAGGAGGTTCGATTATCCCGATGAGAATCAGGGCAACAACCTGGAGTGTATTCCCAGGTACACGATCTGCAAACCTTTGGCTGACATACGATCATGATTTTTTGACAGTCACAAAAGTTGCTGGATCTATCTTCCCAATTTTGCCCTGACCTCCGACTCGTACATCTGCTTGATATCCGAAACAAGCATCCGACACAACCGATCGACAGCAAAACGACTGTTCACAAGACCCATCTTCAAAAACGCGTACACCGGGGTTTGCTGCATCTGAATTTCCTCGCACATCATCAAAAAGTACTTTGGGCACCATTTCCATGGAGTGCTTGTCGCATGGGTTTCCAAAGCTTTTGTAGAGTCGAGTACAGGACAAAAGCAAAGGGCCAATTTCAGTGGTGAACGTTTCGCACCTTTTCATTGGCTTTTACCCGATATCCAGCCCAATACTCAAAGAATTGTGGAGCTTGATCAAATTGGAGAAACTTGAAATGCGCAATTGCGGTTTGACTGGGTCTCTTGCCGGAATCGGGGCATTGTCACGTCTCCAAGAAATGGATGCGTGTTTCAATGATCTCGCAGAGGGAATACCTCCAAATGAGATACCTGAGGTGCGTCAGTTGAAATCGCTGCGCTTGCTTGGGAATCCGCGTTTGCAGGGTGAGGTGTAGGATTTCACAGACCGGAACATTTCTCGCCTCCGTGTATAGATGGTGCGGTGCTGGAGAATAACCCGCTGTATTGGGGGGGGGGGGGGGGGGGATCCATTCCCTGTGACTTGCACGGTGAGAGCAAAGAGTCGCAAGATTTCGGACCGCTGATAAATAATTACGCACAGTCCCTTGCCCACATCCATGCGCTGCATCAAATTGCATTGGCCTCATTCGATTCATCCACAGACGTTGCCAATGTCGAACCTCCTTCATACAAGCGCTCCATTCACCCGCCCTGCTGCTCTTGCAACATAGTGCCAGAGATCCTTGATCGCATTGTCCAATATGTTGACGGCGAAACAATTCTGCTGCTGTGCCATTCAATGCCACACTTCATGTTCATCTCCGCCATGTCAAACGACAAGTCGAATATACCGCCCAACAACACCTGCGCCTTGCTGATGTATACTCACCTGCATGGGCCAAGTTTCTGCGCAGGTTTGCGAATGCAAAGAAACGAATTCCTGGAAGTGCATCTTCCATCAGACATCACTCTCGCTCGGTGTTTGAATTTGACAGTGATTGCATTCACGCGACTTCTGGGTCTAGAACATTCTGCGGATCCAGTGGAAAGTATTCTGGGGCGGATTTAAGGATCACACATTCACAAAGCATGGTGCCGACACTGTAGATATGGCTTGGAGTTACTGGAAACAATCGAAACAAGCTCGACCGATTTCACAAACACGGCTAAAGGACACATGAGGATGAAAAGAGAGTGTGATTCAGTAAAACGCTGTAGGTTTGCACAAACAGGTTCACTGACTCATCCGTGAACTCAGCTGACTCTTTGGCAGCATCCGGATTACGAACAACGAAATCTTTCAGCTCGGGCATCAGAAAAGATCAGCCAGTCTGTCCTAAGCATCGATCGAGCCGTAAACACGATCGGAGAAGACAATAAACTGCTTTGTTGAGACGTCCATTCGAGTGCTTGCTTCCCACATTTATTTCTTTTTTGTGCTCAAAAATGAAGGTACGCAACTGACACGCAAGAGACGCTGAACTCATCAACAAAACAACCGCCCAGAACATTGTGTTTACGGACATTTTCGAAGTCGGCGATGTGAACCGAGGCGGCAAGAAGTTTGACCGAGGTGAGCAGCAACCTGCCTGCGCTCTGTCTTTCTCTCTCTCTCTCTCTCTCTCTCTCTCGCAACTCACACTCAAACACACACACCATGCAGTGTCCCGAATCAACGCCACCAGTGAAGCCGCAGACACCGAAATCATCCTGGACATCAACACCGAGATCTATCCCATCAAAATATCCGACAAGTTCACTCTCACACTGGCCACATCGCTGTCACTGGACGCTGTTGCGGCAACATCAGCATCAACTGCCTCAAAGAAGGAAACATGGCGTGACACGAGCAGCGGGAAATCGCTTGCGGATGAGTACGAATACGTCATGTACGGAAAAGTGTACAAGTACGATGAGAGCGGGGGCAAGAACTTGGCAACGGTGTACATTAGCTTTGGGGGGCTGTTGTTGGTGGTCAGTGGAGAGCCGGTTGATTTGCTGGTGGGCCAGGAAGTATACTTGCTCATGCGAAAGAACTCGTAAGCAAATAAACAGTTTCGAAATGTCTTCCAACGAGACCATAACAACAACAACGGGGAGAGTGCGGTGTAATAATGCAGCAGCAAAATAAGAGAAAATGCAGAAGTAAAATAAGAGAAAATGCAGAAGTAAAATAAGAGAAAATGCAGAAGTAAAATAAGAGAAAATACAGAAGTAAAATAAGAGAAAATACAGAAGTAAAATAAGAGAAAATATATTCGGAACAATAAAAAGGCGCTGACTTGAGGTGGCGTCAGATTTTCCACATCAATTTAGAACACCAATTCACAAACCCAATGAGCAGCAGCACCATCAACCCAAGCCGTCTCCGCAAGACCGCCAAAGCTGCAAGTCACAACCAAGCTACAACAGCCGCAACCATCAACCCAGACCTGCTACCCAAGGGCCGCCGCGCCCGTGACAAGGTCCTCTTTGAACACGCACGCACAGCCGCTGCTGTCGGGAACCCTATCCAGTCCAACAAAATCGATGCTCCGTCGTTGATGCTGTACGCCGTTCTGTCGGCCATATTCTGGGGGTCCGCCCTTGGTTGGTGGTTCGGCGTCCCCATCTTTGAGACGGTCGTCTTGACACCAGTTTCGTTTGTGTTCCGGGTCGTGAGCTTTCCAATCAGGTTCCCGCTCAGGGTGATTTGGGGACTGTTTGTGAGTGGTGGCGACCAGCTGTTGCCTGAGAAGGTTTCGCGGATTGCTGTCCCTGTCATCACGCAGGCGCTGGAGGATGATTTCTGAAAGGATTTGGAAAGCGATGTTTTATCCATGCTAGCGTTCGTGGAGTGCCCGAAATAAAGTGCGTCGGATTGTAAGCCTTTTCTCTCCTGCAATGTCTTGATCAACGGCTGCACCGCCAACCCAAAATAACATCACTGCGATGCAATGATATGAGCGGCATACGGTATCACAGCTGCAGGTTCATTTTCTCATGAGCGCCTTTTTGATTTGCCATACAATCCAGAAGTCCTGTCAGACAGGAAGACGGTTGTTATTTCACAAATATTTTTTATTTGTTATTTCAAACAGCCACATACTTTTCCCCAATCTTTCGGTGCGTCACAGCATGCAGAATCACGGCCATATTCCGACTAACAAATTCCATCTCAGTCCCCTCACACAGATAATACGCGTGCAACTGCCCCGTCACATTATTCCGAACCAGCATAAACAATGGCCAAAACAAGATCCACAAGCACGACAAGAAGCAAAGCACTTTTGTCACGAAACTGTTTGCACAATGCGATAGATCAGAGTCGGCAAGGGCAGTAACCGTGTCGTTGGATTTCGGAAAGTCAATGTGGACGCGGTGGCAATATCCTGTCGTTCGGATTGCCGCTTCAAGCCATTTTCGAATTTGCTTCACGTCCCATTCGATTTCTTTGTGCATGTGAATTCTGAGTTTTTGCGTTTAGAATCGAAAATGCAAGAAAACAGTTGGGGGGTGCTCACTCTTTCAACGGGTTCTCGGATCGAGTAAACGCTTCAATCACTGCCCGCCATTCTCCAAGTTCAGGCTCTACCATTTCACGTTTTGGAGCCGCCTCAATTCTTTCCCAAGTTTCTGAGACGTAATTCGTGACATCGAGGGTCTAAAGTGAAGGTTAGAAAAATATTGCCACCCCCCAAAAGAAAACTGCGGGAACCACTCACAAAATTGAAATCGGTAACTGTTTTCGAAGTTTCATGAGACTCGGTCCGGGTTCTCCCGTTGCTATCTGTCACAGTCCGCATCTCCGTATGCGTTTCTTCATGTGTCCCACGAATTTTCACCTGCCCATTTTCAAACAGTTCAACTCAAGCATCACAGAAGAGAAAGAAGACTGCGCAGCTTTTACCTTCATTGTTGGCTTTTCAGCAATATAGAACAAGAAGTAGTTGAAGACGGCGTCTGGCTGAAAGAGCGTTCGAGTTGGTCATCTTCTTCACTGGACAGTAGCAGCAGTAGCACTCACATTGGACGCCACGTCTGAATCATGCGTCAAGACCGAATGGGACGTGCGCTGAATCTCGGCCGAACAAGAAACAGGTGTGTGCACCTGCGAGCGCAGTCTGCGAAAAAAAAAACAAGCTCACATCAACCTCACAGACACAGCAGCAACAAAAACAAAGTACCACCACTCACAACACTCGCTGCCGAGGAATGCTCGACACGTTAAAGTAAGAAGGCGGCTCTATCGGTGCGTCAGCAAAGTCGATGCGAGTATCACTGCCGTCTGGACAACACCTTGAGCTGCTCGAGGACCCAGTGTCCGTCGGTGCTGCAATGCTGTCGTAGACGGGGAGGGCGTGCTGGGGCATCTCGACTGCCGATTGGGCTGCATCGTCATCGTCTGAGCTGAGCTTGGCGTACTTGGACATTTGTGATTTGGACAACTTTTGAGGGAAGATTTCTCTGTGCCACAAATATACTTGTGAATGTTCAACGCTCGCTTCTGTCCTTCGATTGGGCGACATCGGACACGCTCTCTGTTACTAAACCCGTCCCGCGGAGATACACCCGATACCGGGCGTGGATCTGCCGTTTGAATAAACAGCGCCAAGTCCACACCGTCGCAGCCACGAAGAATCCGGTTGAAAGGAGACCCTCTCCAGCAGTGACGACAAGTCCGAAGAGCACGCCCAAGTACTCAGCTTAGCCCCATGTGTATGGATTCCCCACTTCGCCAAGGCAGGCGCACTCCAATCCCGCCTAATAAAAACAGCCCGTAAAATATGAAATGCCCAGAATGCTCGAGCGTCCATCAAGACTTCCGCGCGTATCTGGTGAAAGCATTCGTGCCTCGACGCAATAACAAACAACTGAATTGATGTGGGCAATTTGACCGGCAGAAAACAAACGCACTCGCTGAACGACACGTCGTCGGTTTGCCAGTCAACCGGAAGGAGGCCATCCTATCCCAGCCCCAAAAACCACTGCCCAGCCAGCACCATCACCATCACGACCACAACAACTCCACGGATGTATTGGATCCCGAACTCGATCGAACAAGTGCTTTTGAAGCAAGTCTGGTATGAATTGAGTTGCCTCAACTTCACACTTGTTGAACATAAGACTGCACCAGGTCAAGCTCCAGTTCTCAGAGCACGCGCGTATCGATGCAGTGGAACGCTTCTCGCGCGTGAGCCCCGAGAGTCAGTGGGCCGTAACAGAAATGCTTCGAATGGCGCTCGCCAAAGAGCATTGACGACCCGCCGTCTGAAGAATGACACTCTTCACATACTCCTATACAATTACCCCCCTCAAGTACATATATCCATTCCCAACTGCATATCCATACAAACCCGTATAAATAAATCCAAACTTTAAAAAAATATCTTCCTCCAAAAGCTCACACAACAAATGACCGACAAGCTCAAACTGCCCAAAGGTCGCCGAGCCCGTGAAAAAGCCCTGCAATCCGCCGCCTCAAACGAACCTTCCTCACCGCCGCAGTCTTCTTCCACCGTATCAGACTCACCGGAAAAGGAACGCCGCGACCCGTTCGAACGAGCCACCACAGCGCTTACCATCTTTGCCAGCGCCATTCTGTACCTCTACGCAATCGGATGGTGGTTCAACAAACCGATTCTGGGCGTGTTGATTGAAGATCCAATCAATACTTTGAAGCACATTCTGTTGGCACCGGTGCTGCCGCTCCTTAAGCTGGCTGGAGTAGAGCACTGGGTTGCTGGAGTAGTGACACCTGCGCGTGTAGTTGAGAAAGTGGTGCAAGCAATTAAAGACGACTTTTGAATGCATCCGCTGTTGCAAGTCAGTTTACTGCGAGAAGAGCAGCTCGACAGGCCAGTCGATCGCTGCACACGACCATCTCGTAAGCATCAAACAGACTGCGCAGAAGCTGCATCGCAGTGCCCTCTCTGCGCGTTGATACACAGATGCTTCGTGTGGTTGTTATGGCGAAACCCAATATATTTCTGGTGACGTCTCAATTTAAATTGGCGCTTTCAGGCTTGCCAAACACTTGCAACAGATAATAATTTCACTTGAACCCAAATGCCCAACGCACAACCAACAACACCCGCCGACCCTTCACAGCTGCGCATGTGCGACCTCCCCAAGGGCCGCAGAGCCCGTGCCAAGGTCCTCGCAGCCGCCGCCGAGCAGCTCCAAACCCAACAACAGTCCGAGCTTGAACAGCGGGAGGAGGAAGAGCAGCAGCAACAGCCCGCCGTCTCAGACTACACGGACTTTGTCTTTTTCGGAGTGATTGGGTGTCTGACGGCAGCTGTATGGACCGTGGCAAACTACGCCACTGTGCAGGAGCAGTTGGCTGTGATGAAGGGGGATGCGCTGGCGTTGCTCAAATGGTCGGGCCTGCAGTGATTCCCGGCGTCTGTGGACTTGTCATCCGTGCCTCTAAAATAAAGTTATCTGTTGAATTGTACCTGATGCAGTCCCTTTTTAGATTCTAAATTGACCCCCCAGAATGGCCAAGCCATCCCAAGCTGCCACTGCCACAGGCGCAGCGACACCGTCCACGCTGCCCAAGCATCGATCCGTGGCATCTATGCTCCAAGAAGTCCAATCATCGAAACCAAAGAGCACCATCGCCGAGGGCAACACCACCAAGAAACAGAAGCCAGAGTCGGAACCAGAGCCGCCAGCATCGGATGCCCAGAAACTGTCCGAACTCAAAACAATGGTGTTGATCCTGCTTGCTACGTACGCATTTCACTTTGGCTTCAAGTTTTTTATGGGTGCTTGAAAAGAGAGTTGTTGTTTGGGGGGACTGTTTGGTATTTATTTGAGTTGGGAATACATTCGATCATATCAGGACTTGAACACGTTTGAGCACCAGCCTGGCAGTTCTCTATGCAGCCGACCACGCCGCAGATGCTCGTGATTCGCCAGTCTCTCCAAAACGAAGAACGAGCCCAACAAAAACAAAACAAACAATAGTGTAAGAATAGTACATGAAAAGGCAACCCCTCCACACGCTCAAGTATCAGAAAAAGTAGTGGGCAGGACAAAAAAAATAAATATACGTTTAAAAGATAATACAGGGTGTGCCCTGAGTTTCAGTGCACTCCCGGAAAAAAATGATAGAAAAGGGGCTGCAAAAAAAAAAACAGAGATAGGTTCAAACTCCCCAAAAATCAGCAGCAGATCCACGCTTTCCTTTATCCCCTTTTCGCACGGGAGAAGTCGGCTCCACTTTTCGAGAAATTTCGTCCAAGCTTTTAAAGAATGCGCGCTTCTTGCGGGGTGCGGGGGGTGGCGGACCGCTTGAGTCGAACGGGTTTTCAGAAGGCGCGTTTCGCTTTTTTGATGGTGTCATTCGCACAGCCTTTGCTGCAGGTTCTTCATTATCCGAGTCAAACGGATCTAACCCCGTTTCCAAAATGGGCGTGATTTTGACTCGGGAGCGAGTATTTGGTTTTACTGTTGGTGCTGCGGTCTGATCCGCAAGTTTACGCATTGGCGATACAGGTGGTATTTCAAGCTTTGATGAGCCCAAGTCAGACTTTTGTTTCTTTGGCGGTGTGCTCGCGGTAGCTGCTGCTGCACGGGTATTACTCCGCTCCGGAGACTGCAGTCCGACTGTTGCAGCCGGAGATTCCGCCACTGTCACAATGGCCAACTGCTTTGTCGAAGCATGTTTCGACCTTTGTTTTGTTTGTGGTGTGGATGCAAGCGAAGAAGAAGCGAGCCGCCGCCGCCTGCGCAGTCTTCCATCGGGAGCACCGACTTCACTCTCGTCACTCGTATCAAATCCATCGAACGCTCTTTTCAACGTGGGCGGCGGCGTGTTTACTTCTTTGTTTTGAGAGTGACTCTGCGGCGACTCCAAAACAACAGTTTCGCTCAAGCGCGCATTCGAATCTTTGCGTTTGAGAGTGATGGTTTCGATGGGTGCTGTAGCGGCGGTGTCCGATTCGGATTCTGAGACAGTTGACTTTGTTTTGGCCGGATTCGAAAGCACTTGTTTTCGTGTGGACTCCGGCGAGGGGAGCGATGCAAGGGCAAGCGGCTGCTTCGTGAGAGGGGGGATGGTTGTGGCAGAGTCCGACGGTGGAGTGACGGACGTCGCCGGTTTGGACATGCGCCGTGTTTATTTGGGGAATGTTGTTGTTTATTTTTATTTACTTGGACAACAGCACTTGAGAATGTTTACAGTTGTTTTTATTTTACGCCGGTGAAGTCATAGAGAGAAGAGAGAGAAGAGAGTGTTTTATACAAGCCACTTGATGAAGGTTGAGAAGGAGCTGCGCGCGGAGACTCCCTCCTTGCGCACGGACATGGCAGAGTCCACGCTTTGTCTGCGGCTGCTGATGCTGAAGACGGGGCTAGCCGCTTGCGTGCTGGTTGCATCCGTGATGGTGGCGGCGGAGGTGGCGGAGACTTGGACGGGTTGGAGGGGGAGGGCAAAGGACAGCGAGGAGCGCCGTCGGTTCTGTTTAAGAGCACCCGGTTAGCGACACGGAGTGTGTGGTGGTGTGTGCAAGACAGGAATGCTCACAAACGGGGCTTCGGCTCGAGGCGCGTCGGGAAAGTCGTACGTAACAAAAGGCATTTTTGCGATCGATTTGAAGCGTTTACAAAAATGTTCGAGTGATGGACAGCCTCCAAAATGAATGAAACAAGCAACGCAAGCTTATCCCAAAACCCAGTGTCCACGGACGAAACAGTCGATTGCTATTGTTGTTGTTATTGAATGGCGCGCAAGCCATCTCGCTGACTGCGGAAACTCGGAAGGCCCGTGAGTCAGGTCGATGCTTCATCTCGCCAGTCAACAGAGCGACAGTACCATCTTAGTCCGCGGGAAGCCAAACGACCATCCAAGGAGAATTATCGGCGGCCCAAGGACATGCACGAAGGAAATGAAGGCACTGGAGATTGTGCATCTTCTTCCCTTTTGTTTTCTGTGTTTTCGGACAAAGCACATTTCGCGTTGGACACAGCTCGTCATCTTTTTTACAAAAATGCAAATATTGCTCATTTCCGAACTGCTTCAGGAGAACAAATCGACACTCGCAATTTCCTGAAAAAAAGCACTTTCACTCTGCCTCAGCATTGTCAAATGCTCTTTTGGCACATACTTCATTTTATCGCAACTCAGTAAAAACTACTGATGGAATGGCCGCATTTTGCTCCTGTTGTGGATTCTGCGAAAACTTCGAAAAATACAGAACACGTTGGAAAAGAAATTGTAAGAAGTTGAAGACGCGATTACCGTGTTTTTCACACCAGAATGTCCACACGAATGCGAATACAGACAAAACTTCTGCCTGCGCAATGTTGCCTTTTTTGTTTTGTGATCTTGGTTTTGGTAACCAAGCTTCAATGCATTTATTTTTAGTCAGATGCAAAATTTCATTGTCGGTTACTACGCCACATAAACAAACGCCTGGGCAAGATGAATGAATGCAAAGCGTGGATAATCCATAATGAGACGGGGCCGATCTGATCTGCTTCCGTCTTTTATTTAAGTATTTAAGCAGGATTCATTACCAGCTGGCGCTGCGTGAAGCAACAATTCCCCAACTGCATTCTCGCAACTGCAACAACTTCCCATGCTCTCTGCTACTGAAGCTACAACCCTCCTTTCCATCTCGGCTGCTCTAACAAGCAACTCCGAGCCCATCACTCCCACAGCAATTGGAGCCTCAGCCGCGTCCACAACAGCAGCGACACCATCCATCACCACAGAAACGACAATGGAAACAAACTTGCACCAGTACATCATCCCTACCGCAATTCTCGCTTCAACCGCGCTCCTCATTTTGCTCGCAATTCTCTGCAAAAGACTCCACACCAACCGCTTCAAAAAAAACGACAAGTGCGACAATACCACAACTACCATCTCCCAAACACCCGACAGCAGATTCAGTCGCAGTTCCCTGCTTGACGGCAGCAGCATGGCATCCACCCCATCCCTGCGAAACACTGACTTGGAATCCATTCTCGCATACACGTCGCGGACAGCGTCACAGAAACGGACGCCTTGCATTCTTCCCACCCACCGAACCATCACTTCAAACCTTCCGCGGGAAACCGATAACGCTACCCAGCGCCACAGCGCTACTACAAATTCGGACGAAACAGACAACGAGAGCTACGATGTTGCCTTCACAAGCTCTGACACTTCCAAACGCGCGTCCGTTGAAACTGTTCTCACAATTAGCGAAGTCAGCGACTACGCCGTGTACTTTGACTACACAAAACAGTGACAAATACACCCCACTTTGTAACATATATTTTTTGATGGCCCTGCAATGGTATGCTGCATGAAAAGAAAACAAAAAAGATCATCAACTCCTCGACACAACCATCCGCTCCCTCTCCAACGCCAACTGTTCAATCCGAAACTTCATATCCGGAAACTCTTCCAAAACTTCATGAAAATCACTATGCGAAAGCCGATACAACACACTGGGCTTCGCAGCCAGAACAGACGCCGTCCGCAACCCTTTCGAAATCAACGCAACCTCCCCAATATACGACCCATCATACAATGATACGACAAGTTCGCCTCGAATGATTACATCCAGTTTTCCAGAAAGAATGAAAAACATGTCGTAGCCCGTGTCACCTTGTTTGGTGATGTAGTCGCCTTGTACGTAGTAATGTGAGCGGAGGGCCCGTGCGATTCGGCCGATAAAGATTTCATCGCGGCCGTCGTTTTCTTCGCGGCGGAGGAAGGGAACTTGTTCAATGAGTGCGCGTGTGTTTTTGAGGAGGATTTCCTGAAAAGAACGTGAATGAATTTTTAGTCAATAAACAAGGAGCGTCAAAAAAAAAAAAAAAACTCAACTGCTCGAAGCGATTCATTCATTTCCGCAAGCATTTCTTCTTCTTCAAAATACTTGCCGCGGTATTTTGTTTCATAATAATCAAACAGTTTCTCGGTGGTTTCTTCAGGCAGGTTTTTGAACTTTACGTAGTCCAGCAGCTCCTCCATTTTCTGTGTGTATAATCTACCCGCCGGGTTGATGGACATGGCTGCTGATGAAATCGCTCCCAAAAACGATGCGTACTGTTTCACCTCCCAGTTTCAGCTGATTTTCACTCGGGGGAACTATACAGAAAACTCACCAAAACGGCAGCCAAAATAATGAATACGGAATACGTAAGTTGCTCCCCGGCAGTTTCCGGAAAGAACCCGAGCGGGAACATATTTCCAAGACTCTGAAAATGCAAGTTTTTCGGAAAATGCGTTCAGAATATCGCAAAACAGCAAAAAAAAGATCACCAAAAAAAAAAAAAAAACAATTACCTGATACGTCGTCCAAGTATAAAACTGAAACAACGTCGCAGTGCTAAACCCACGCCAATACTCACCCCATCCCGTGAAACCATTCACTCTCCCCAAAAAGTACATTGTACACGCGTTCCAATGAATAAAATACATCATGGCCACAGCAATTGGCAATATTTTTGAGACTGCCATCCCCGCAGCACTGTCCAAGCGCGCTTGCAACCGCTTTAATAACGCACAACGCGAAATCATGGAAGGAAATTTCCATGAACGTATCAGTTTGATGAGAAGGAGGACACTGTTTAGTCGCCAGTTGGGGAACATGATTTCAAGGGGTATCTGAAAGAAAAAACAGCTGCGGATTAGACATTTTTTTTGTTGCACATCAAAAGACAGTATTATTCCAACACACCAGGGTCAGGAATTCCAGCGGAGATTTCCACAAGATCCAACTATTCAACCAGCTGGAAAGGTCCGGCCGCAAAACTTCATACTCTCTGAAACTATAAATCACCGATTGTGAAATGGAAGCGATCGGGGTCACAGCAGAAACAAGGCTTTCAAGGAAAAAGATGACAG
Organism: Chytriomyces confervae; assembly: GCA_006535975.1. Taxonomy (NCBI): domain Eukaryota; kingdom Fungi; phylum Chytridiomycota; class Chytridiomycetes; order Chytridiales; family Chytriomycetaceae; genus Chytriomyces; species Chytriomyces confervae. The sequence goes on along the minus strand of QEAP01000405.1, from coordinate 2,693 downwards.
TGACTGCATAACACGTAACTTGCAGCGTCCTATCGGGCAGCAGCGGCTGAAAACTGATGACAAACGGAACCATCCAGAAAATGACTGAAAACAAAACAATCATGGTAAGGTCCCAGTAGGTATTGAACACGGATTTCGGATGCAACCCGTTCGTGATAAAGTGTATGGACGCAAGATCTTCCAATTCGAAGCTGTCTAAGCCGACGCGTCGGCCCTTGTTATCGAAAGCGGGGAGTAAACAAATGGCAACATGCCAATCCACAAGGTCATTTCCAAACGTTTCATTGCTTCCGTTGTAATATCCGGCGGCGGCGGTAGAAAAGCTTTTCGATCGAGGCGGCGTTTTTGCAAATTGCAGTTTTTTGGAATTTGTGAACGTGTCTCCGCTTGAAGGGTTCATGCCGCTGCTTCTTCTTCGATATGCAGCCTTCATTTTGGGGTGCTGAAAGTTGAAGATGGACGGGGTGGAGACTTTCCGCGATTGGCTGGCGCCTGGGATTGACCTTTCCTCCGCTTCGTCCAAAATATCAAGGTCAAACTGTCTACCAATGGCATTTTTGGGGCTATGAAACGAAGAATTGGACACGTTGGAAGCTGCTGGTTTTTGGCCGTGTACAGGCATAAAGGCAAGAGTTCGTTTGGATTCCATTTGGGGAGAAGGTTTGGGTGATCCAATGTCCGCAAGCTTGTCATTCATTTTTTCAATTTCGTTGATGGACGTTGCAGACTGGCTGATGTTGACCTCAACGCTCTCTGCAGACGAGTTTCTTGAGGATGTTGGCTTCAAGCCATTGTTGGTTCTCATTTGATAGAAAAAATCCGTGTGTTGGCCGGATGCAATTGATATTAAATTCGTGTTTGAGGTAACTGACTTTTGATTGGGAGCAGAATTTCGGGTCAGGCTTTCATGAGTATACGGTGCGGGGTTTGCACTTCCGGGATTCGTTTCAGAAACAGCCGGATCTCGGCGAGTTGCAGTCACAACTGATCCTCTCTGGCTGCGAGGAATCGTTCCATCAAACGATACTCCAAAATTCACTGGTGGAGTTGGTGTTTTCCCGGTAGAATCGCGTCGAAAATGAGTCGTATTTTTTCGAACAGTGACAAACGACTGATTCGAAGACTGCAAACTCGATTTCAGCTTTTTCGGCAAACACTGCTTTGAAGAAGTCGCAAAAGTGGGGTTCGCGCTCGTCGAACTAATTTCCTCCATCGCCGTGTAATCTTCAGGATCCCAACGGATTCCCATGTCTAGGAACGAGCCAGACACGTTTCGGGAAGGACCACTCCTGCTTTGCACGCTTGGGTTGCGCGGTAGCTGATGATTGGACGTTTCACTGCCGAGGTCCATTAAATAGCCGGACACGACTCGCGTTGGCGCGTCTCCGTACTTGGCTTTGTTCAGCAGAGCCATCATGGCCTCGCATTTGAGTACGGCTAATTTACACGTAGATAGAGTGCTCTGCAGTTCTGGCATGAGAGTCGCGAACAGCGCATCCACTGGCATTTTTTTTGTTTTTTGTTTTTTTGATGTAAATCTGGGTGAGGATCCAAAAAGACTTGTCGAAAAACTCCACTGCGGCAGCCAAGCTTGGGTTTTTTTCATCTATATGAAGAAATGCTGTGCGCTTCTGACGAAAATGGAAACTCTGACCTGTTGTTTGTCTGTCTGTCTGAAACCTCCCTTTGCTCGAAGATCATGCTCCAGACTCTGACCCGGTCGATGGCGAAGCTGTCAACACCACAGCTGCAATGACTACCAATCAGAGGTTACTACCGTTATTCCAACTCCAGCCATGAAACGCACTGCGACAGCACAGCGGCACCCGTGATATCCCAAATATCTCCATCCAACAAATTGCTACAACAGTACTTGCTTATGGCAACGCTTATTTCCCCACTCATCAAAAATACAGAAATTATTACATAAGCAACGATCGATCAACAAAATAAAAAAAAAAAACCTCGACTTGACAAGATCTGACCAAAAGTACGCATGGGGTAGAGAAATAGAGACAACACATGTTGAGCGCAGAAACAAAAAAAAAAGAAAAAAAAGAGCGTCAAGAAAAAATAAAAACAGACAAGTTGATTTGGGGTGGTGAGGGCTAGAATACTCGAAAAAAAATGCTCAAAAAAAAAAAACAAAAACAAAAAAACTACTCATTCGACTCACTCACAGCCAGTTGAGCATTCTTCTCCACTTCCGCCAAAGCCACATTTTTACTCATGTCCGTAAAGAATTTGTACACGGTTTCGTACACCATGAACGTGATGGCTTGACCGGGTGCAACGCGCAAGACTCGCGGTGTGGTTCCCTTGTAGAATGCAGTCCATCCTTCGTTCTTGAGGATTCCTGAGGTGACGTTTGTGAAACGCACCCAACCGCTTTCCTTGGATGGGTTCTTTTGAATACGCGTCTTGATGACATCAATGGGTGCGTTGAACAAGGGTCCGCATGCTCCCGAGACGAAACCCATCAAAAGTGTTTGGTATGAGGGAAGAGGGTTGTCGCTTCCTTGCATTTCTTGAAGTTTGGTCTTGAGGAGAGAGTACACAGTAAAGTTTGCGGCTTGGTTGGTGGCTATACATTCGCAATTTTGTAGGTTTTAGTAAAGTGTCAACGTAATGAGAATCGAGTAATTCCTTACATTGACGTAATGCCGTCAGGGCAACTCCTTTGTACAAAGATC
>QEAP01000404.1:7376-23292 GCA_006535975.1 Chytriomyces confervae | reverse complement strand
TGGCCGAGCTGTTGTCGCATTTCGACATACTACTCGGTGCGCTGACTTTGCTCATGCTCATTGCAATGAACGCGATCATTGTATGGCTGAATCGGGGAAACTGGAGGCCACTTTTTAGCCAGAAGAACCTTATCCTGTGTGTCATGTTGTCCAGTAACTTTGCCGCAGTCACTATCAACAGCGCCGCTGTGCTAAAAGAGAGTCAAGCCATCAACACGGCCATCGCCGTAGCAAATGCGAGTGGAAAAGTTTCATTTATTTCATACGCCTGGGTCCGCACGCGTGAAATCCTCAAGTTCCAGTCACACCCGTTCACGTACGAGTTCTTTTACTATTTCTGTGCGGTTGCGCAGATCAGTTGTCTGGCACCCGTTTTTGCAGTTTCCTTTGCGACAGGGCCTTCTCGGGTCTTGTTGATTTACATTGTTGATGGCGTTACTGGGTCTTTCGTTCTTTTTTTGGATACTTACTTTGCGTTGATGATGGGAAAACATTTGGTAAGTGTTCAAACGCGTCATCAGCTGAGACTGAGTTTTTTGTTAATAGATGAACCGCGCGAACATCCATCTCGATTACAAATCCCACGATCAAGTCCGAAGTGCGCGGTTCTACTCAATTGTAGCCAGTCATCAGTTGGCTGCCTCTTTTGCATTTGTGGTCGTGGCTGCCAGTCACGCCATCAGAGCGTCCGTTCATTTGCGCGATCAGTCACTCGCGTCAATGCGCATAGTTTATAGTCTTAAGGCCGTGTTTCAGTTGGCTCTGTTTTCTGTTTTGGTTTCCTACGTGCGCATGAAAGTGAAGCTTCTCTTTCTGAAGGCGGAAGAGTGAATACACTGTCAATACATCTGTGGCAGCCAACACAATCCGTCTTTACCACATCTTTTTAATTTGATGCATAGAACAAAATGCAAGGCAAGAACTAGCACATGAGTCATTTCAATATGTCGGTTGCTCTCTCCGAAGTACATGAAGTTGGCGTGACCAACTTACATCGGAAGATGATGAAGCCATCAGTAATCTGTCTCAGCTTTTGTCTAACTTTCAAGTCCTACTTGGCGTGTTGGTACTGCTCATGCTTGTTGCAATGAACGCGTTGATTGTATGTCTGAACCGCGGCGACTGCAGCGCGCTCTTTGGCCAGAAGAACTTACTTCTTTTCTGCTATGCTTCTCAGCAACGCTGCGATTGTTGTTCTCGACAGTTTCTGCGCAAAAACATATCATCTCCGTTGCAGCTGCTGGCACAATTGGAAAAGCTGCGTACATTTCGTTTTCGTGGGTTTGCATGCGCGCCATTTTCAAACTGGAGTCACATCCATGGGTGTTGGCACCTTCCTCTCTTGCTGGTGACCAACCACGTTTTTTATTCCCAAAACGACTTTCCCTGAACGGTCCAAGAATCTTCATCATTCCCTCCTTTTCTGGACGCCGCAGCAGCGGCAGCGACAGCAAGTCGCTGTTTTTCCATTTGAACGCCTTTACTCATTTGCGATGAAACAGCCTTCTCTTTGGCCTGAGAGTGTGCCACCTCTCGCAAGTACTGTTGACGGCGCTGTTCTTGCAAAATGCGCATTGCTTCTTTTTCTTCCTTCAACTTCTCGGCTTTTCGTTGGTTTTTTTGTTGCGTTTTGGTCATGGCTTCTGGAGCGGGGCGTGCTGGTCTAACGGGAAATGAGTGGCTGGATGATGTAGTCGCCGAAGATGAAATGATTCGCAAGGTGGGCGCTTTCTCTTCAAAAAATTTTGAGGTGAGAAGGTTTCGGTGAGTCTGGTTGCATTTGAGAATCAAATAAAATAATTGAGTTACTTGATGCTGCCGTAGTCCATCCATCATCCAAAGTTTCGTTATCGTGGATTTTCAAAACGCGTGCGCGCGGGCCACAGTCATCGACTTCATCTTCGCTTTCACTTGAGTCCATGCCAAGTTGTTTGTTGATGCTAGCATTCAACTGATCCTTGTTTCCCAAAGAAGCCGACGCAGTAATCGGTTTACTCACAGGCACAGGTTTAGCCTGCATCATGTACCCAGGCGCAGTTTGAACCGGGGAAACGGGGCGTGGTGGTAAAATCGGATCAACCGTTTTGGCCACGTACGCGTACGAAGTACCAGCCGCCAACTTTTTACCCTTCGTTGCAGAGGATTTGGAAGAAAGGGATGGGAATTCGGTGGGTGCTTCGATGAAGGTGGATTTAGTGGCTGTTTGATTGCTTTTTTGGGCGATCGATTTTGAGTTGTTTGCGGTCTTGCGCTTTGATTTTGATTCGGTTGTCCATTCCTGTGACTCTGTTTCTGGTTGGACTGGGACGGGATCGATGGCCGGTTTTGGTTGAGTTGGGGCAGAAACATTGCGCGCAATTTCCTTCGAAACAGCAGCTCCCTGGGAAGCATTCGAGGATGGAACTGGATCAGCGGGAGTGGATGAGTCCGTCTTCTTTGACTTCTTCTTCTTCTTTTTCGAAAGTGTCGTCTCTGTCTGGCTGTTGGCCCCATTCGCAGCCTCATTCGATGTCTGACTTGGACGAAGGAAGGCAGCCACGGCACCCGCGGCAACAACGGCGCCGAGGGCGAACGAGGCAATTACAGTTGTCGTTGTGGATGAGTCCATTTTTTGCAGCAACTTTATTGCAGATCTCTTTCAAAAACCAGGGATGGTCACGAATGGTCTCTTGCTGATCCTTCTCAGTTTACTTCTTTCTGCTCAGGGCGCGCAAGCTGGGACTGGGCCTGTTCTTGATGAGCTTGAAGTTGATCTGGAAGCGGAGGGAGTGGTTCTGCCGCCGTGCTTGAACCAGTCCTACTACCACCGATTTGGCTGGTCCACCTACGCAAACTACACTGTAATAGCAGATACACTTGGATTCTTTTGCATATGATTTAACTTGGATTTACGCTGGGCAGGCTTCAAAACGCGAAATCATCCTCGAAGCCGATTGGTGGGACTCCTCATTGGCATCCACATACGTCTTTGCATACGTGCTGAAAGAAATCCTCGGCTACAAACTAAATTTCAAATTATACGGCGGCGGAAAAATCTCTGGAGAGCGATTGAACCACGGAACGGCGGACATTGTCCTCGAACTGTGGCAGAGCGACGCGACAACGTGGTACTCCAAATTCGTTCAAATCGAAAACACGGTCGTGAGTTACGGGAGCGTAGGATACTCGGGGAGAGTGGGGCTGTACTTTCCGTCGTATTTGCTGGAGTCACATCCACAATTGGACACGCTTGATTACTGGCGATCACTTACGCATAAGGAATCTCAGGCTTTGTTTCCGCGATTTGGGACGGCTGTTTTGGACCGAGAGCATGTGGGCTGTACCGATGATCCGTTGGAATGCGTGGACAGTTCGTATCTTCCCAAATGGTACACGAATGAAACCCGCAGTGACTTTTTCGAGATTTGGTATAATGACTTGGTAAGTTTTTGAAAAGCATCTGTATACTGCTACGAAATTGATTTTTTAAACGGGGAATCAGTCATATACACCTTACTACTTCAACAGATTAATAGATGGTCTCGGTTTAAACGCGTCGATCCGTTTCTTGGGTGACCAGGCATACACAACTATGCAAGCAGCGTACGACAATCGACAGCCCTTCTTGTATTACAACTGGAGGCCGTCAGTGATCGTGGCTGGGCACAACTTTACGCGTGTGTTGTTTCCAGACGACAGCAAGGGTCACTTTGCGAGGTTTCAAAAGAGTACGTTTGTGATTCTGCGTATCTTTGGTCTATGTCTTCATCTTTTCTGTTGATTCACGCAGACCCGAAGCAGAATCCAGTAGATGTGGACTTGCCCGTCGAAGTGCTGTTCAAAGCAAGCTCCTCCAAATGGGCGCGTGAGTTTCCTGAGCTGGGTTACTTTTTGGCCAAGTTTGGTTTGACGGATGAGACCATCAACGACATGCTCGGCGTGATTGGAAAAGTGCCCTCGCCAAATTTTGACGACGTTGTGTACAGCAGCTCCGCGTGCCAATGGCTGCGTGAAAATGAGGTATGCCCAAAAAGTTTCGCGGCAAACTTGGCTCAAAATTAGTCTGCAGGATGTCTGGGAAACTTGGATCCCGGACCCACCAAAGCAGTATGACGTTTGTCCACGTGGAACGGGTCGATATCTCAGCGATACAATTTGGGTCTGCCTCACATGCCCTCCAGGAACATTTAATTTAAACGAGACCACAGCTAAAGAATGCGATACTTGCTTGTACAATACGATATGCCCTGGAGCCGACCATTTGAATGTCGCAGCATCCTACTGGATCCCCGAAATCCATTCAAATGCATCCGGTGACTATGAGCTTGATGTCCATTCTTGCCCGTATAAGAACCAGTGTTGTCCAAAGGGAAATTGCTCTTCAGACGCGATTTGTAAAGACGGGTTCAGTGGGATACTCTGTTACGAATGCAGCAATCCGGACTTGTATGTTTGGAATGGAGAGTGTATCAGCTGTAATGGGTTTGGAGTCAGCTTTTACCTGGCCCTGATCACACCGTTTCTCATCACTGCCGCGCTGCTTTGCACGCCGACATACCATGCCGCCGAGCTTGAGCAGCTGTTTTTCTATTTTCAAGTGGTGAATCTGATTTTTGAGGAGGACGTTGGGAAAGTTATCAAGTGGAACGAAATCAACAAATTGTTGGCGCTGTTTTCCCTCAACATTGACGAACTCGCGATTCACTGCCCAGTACCCCTTCGCGGCATTGACAAGCAGTTGTACCGATTCAAACTGCCAATGTTGATTCTGTTTTCGTTTCTGTTTTACTACTGCTTCTTGAAGGCGTTTCCGCGGCTTCGACAGTACCTCCCAAAGTACATGGCCAAGCAGAATTTAGATGTGCTTTTTGTAAAGACGTTCACGATCGTGCTCAGTTTTGTGCTCATGCCGCTGATTGAAGCGGCATTGGCGCTGTTGAACTGCGATCTTGTGCATGGAGTCCATGTACTCTACTATGTGCCCACTGTCGAGTGCTTCTCAGCCGAGCATATTGGTCCCGCCGTGTTTGCGGGGATCGTATTGCTTGTGGTTCTTGTGCTGTACCCGCTGGGCCTGTTGATCCTGCTTGCGTATTTGTGGAAGCGGAAGCGAATCGTTGCGAATCCACGCCACTCCACTGGAGACACACCCAACGAAAAGAACACAATGGACCGCGTGTACCAAGCATTCTATGTAGCCTACCGGCCCCAGTTTTTCTACATGGAAAGTGTACTCATTTGGGAACGAGCAGCGATTGTGATGGTGTTTACCTTCTTGAACCATCAAGAAGAATCTGTGGCCTCGCTTGCATTCTTGGCAATGTTTGCTGTGTTTTGGTTAGTTTGGTTTTGATTTGCTTGGTTGGAAGTGGGAAACTCACAACCCCCGAAACCAGCTTTACAAGAATCTACATCCAACCCTTCAAAAAACATTTGCAAGTGTACTTGAACCGAGAAATTGGAATCGGGTTCCTTGTCCTTCTCGCCTTCCGGCAGTACGCGAAACATGAGCCAGAGGGAGTAGCGATCCGGCCGTTTGTGATTTTGTTTATGCTGTTTCCTGTTGTATGTCACACGGTTAGATGGATTCAGGAAAGTGCGCTGGGTCTTAAAACTGTGCGGTATTCAACAAGTACTCCAGCGGACGAGGAGAGTTCACAGCTGGGAACGCAGAGTCCGGCGGGGAATGAGCGGATAAAGTATACGCCCGTGGTGGAGTCCAAAAAGGTTGATGTTCGAACGCTGCGTGCAGGGTGTCAGACGGAGTCCCAGTGAGATGGAGTTTGGCATGAAGAAGAAAAGCTCCTTTTATTTTCTTTTTGTTTATTTACGTTTCTTGAAAGATGGCTCTGCGCAGTGTTCCGTTCGAAGCAGCGCTCTGTGGTGTGGCAGGTGCCTTCTGTGCAGCATACGCAGTGGCGCATTTGGTGTGTGCTGCGCGTGTTAAGAAGGCCGAGGACACGGCAAAGAGCGAGCGAGAAGGCCGTATTCGCATCCAGATTCAGCTCAGCAAACTCAAACAAAGAAGCGATGCAAGTAGTGGCTTGATCGATGGTGTAGAGGGTGGTGTCGACGTGGGCTCAAAGAACGGAAAGAAGGACGCCATCAACTCTCCATTCAACATCACCCTGTCTTCAGTCGGAGCCATCACTTCGCCGTATTCAACAAGAAATGGAACTCCGAGGTTAGTGAATTTGCGAACCTCTGATGTACAAACTTGAACGGATGAACCTCAAACCCACTGCAGGCAACCCTCCCTCGTGTCCACAGCAAGAGCCCGTCTATCGCTGCACAAACACATTCCAAAATCATCGCTGATTGCATTGAAAGAGTTTTCGCACGCATGGATCATCTTTGTCTTTCATCAAAACACGAACACGCACAAGTTGAATCTGAAAGGAACCATTAAACCACCGCGCCTGAATGGTCAGTCTGTCGGCGTCTTTTCGACACGTTCCCCGCATCGGCCTGCGCCTATTGGTCTTTCGCTCGCTCGGATAGCGGAAGTGAATGTGGAGGAAGGGTGGGTACTGTTTCATGGGTTGGATCTTGTTCATGGGACGCCTATTTTGGACATCAAACCATTTGTGGCTTTCTCGGATGTGCCAGAGAGTCTCTTAATTCCTGCAAGTGAATCTTTGATTTCATCTGATTTCAACCAGCATTACGCCCCGAGTTGGGTGACCCGAGAAGTTGAAGATGCTGAGCCTTTGGCTGTTGCGAATGTCGCTTTTCAGAGTGATACGGTTGAGCTTGGGCTCCGTGCTTTGTTTCAGAAAGTTTTGCGAAAGTCCAAGAAACACGACGGGATATCGTTGTATTCTTCTGAAGACGCGTTTGTCAACTTTATTGTAAGCCATCCTTTGATTCTCATGTCATACGGCCGAAACAAACAGCATCTTGACCGTCTCCTCAACAACAGATTGAAAACTTGAGTCTGGACTTTCGATCGACGAGGGAACGAGCGGATCCAAAGTTTATGCAGTATCGAGTGACTCTATGCGACATTGTGATTCATTACCACTTTGTGAATGCCGCGTCTGGGGGTAGCGTGCCGAGTACGGTTATGATTACTGGCGCTGAAGTTGTGACGGATGCGATGCGGCAGCCGTTGAACGAAGTGTAACAGAACTGACGATAAGGAATCTGCGAGAACCAATAAAATGTAAAATCAGGATATTTTATCGTTCGAAACACAAGAATGGCATCAGCGTCTCCCGCAGCTCTGGCAGGCCTCTGCGACTGGTCAAAGCCCGTCGAAACGGAGCAAGCCCTCACCGAATACACTGCGTCTCATGATCTGAAGGCGGCGTCACCATTGGAGCATGCAGGTATCTATCTATCTACCCATTGACTATTGTCACAGAGTGATCAAACAGAAGCAGAGTTCCTCACCCAGGTTGCACACGCACAATGCCTGCAACACAAGTTTGCGGATGCCCTCGAAACACTGTCAAAAGCAAAAGAGATTGTGGATGACTGCGAGAAACAGACTGAGGACAGCTTGACCGACTCGGAGCTTGACGCTGATCATCCCGTTTTAGCAAGTGCACGCCGCGTTCGAATCCGAATCTTGCTTGAGAAGGGAAGGATCATGCATGGGAAGGGCGATGTGGATGGTGGGTACTCTCCTTTCAAGTAGTTCTCTTTCATTGACACTTCTCTCTGTATGTGTGTGTGCACGCAGCATCGATCGCACCATTCCGGACAGTTCTTCAACTGAGCCGCATTGGCAGCGACCCAGAAACCCTCTCCTGCTACTTTGTGGACGCCCTGCATATGCTTGCCCTTGTTGAGACAGACCCAGACGACAAGTTTGGGCTCCTTGAACGGTCCATTGCTGAAGCGAAAAAGTCCAAGTCTCGAGAAACGCGCTTGCTTCTAGCATCGTTGTACACATCTCAGGCATGGTTTTTGCACGATGAGGCTCAGAATTATGAAGGCGCGTTGGAATGCTTTGAGACTGCGCTTGTACATTCGAAAGAGTTTTTTGGTGGGCCGAGCAACAAGGACAGGGCGATTGTTCAGAAAGCACAATGGAGCATTGCCAGGTGTAAGCGATCGCTTGGGTTGAACGAGGATGCGCTGGTTATACTCGAGAAGCTGGGTGACGACGCTGACTATGTGTGTGAAGAGAAGGCGATGCTGTACCAGGCACTTGGACAGAGCGACAAGGCAAAGGATTTTGCAGCAAAGGCAATTGCTTTGTTGGCAGCAGGAAAAGACGCGGAAGAGAGCCGTCTGGCTGTCCTGAAAGCCATCTAGATTGAAGGGGATAATGGTGTGGAAATAAAGTAAAAAGGTGAATCAAAAATAACACTTGCTAAAAAAGACACCTTCACGATCACGAAATGTCACTGGAAGAGTTTCTTCAGTGTCAGTCAGAATGGAGCAGCGACCAGCGCATGAACAGTCTCTTTGCCCGCTTCCCAGAGAAGGGCGTTAACAAGACTCTGTACGAGGTATTCTTCCCTGGCTTCTCTTTTCTCCAGCTCGCCTTTCTTCTCTCTGATACGGTTTCAGTCCCGCCTCAGATTCTGGACATCGCTCATCAACTCTGCTGCACGCGAAGGTTTCTTCGTCCCTGTTTGCCTTGATCGAACCCCAGTTTGACGCCTCTCAATTATTCTCGAAAAGGACTCTTGACTGCCAACAGTCAAAACGAAAACGGATTCATTCTTCAAACGGAAGCATTACCAGCATTGTTTACACGAAAGGGCCTGACTCCGCTTGGATTGGACACTGTTGTGGTACTTTTTGTTGATTATCGGACACACTCTTGTCAGCCGTCGAATTCATGCGTATACAATCCGTTCGAACCTCAGATCGAAATGCGCGCTTCAAACGACCTTGTTAGTGTTTCGAAATTCTTGGATGACGCAACTTCGGAGGGTTGGTCCATCTTCTCTCTTGTAACGGCTCCCTTGCGATTTGGTCTCTCGTTTGTATCTGGTCCTGCGGCTGAACCTGAAGAATTTGCTGGGAAGGACGTCCTTGTTTCATTGCTTCAGGTTACTATACAAGCACGCAAATTATGTCTGGAATCTCATGCCGATACTGTAGGAGTCTGCCGTCAGGCTTTTCAATCATGTGAAAGACGAGGCGGCGTATTCAACAGACTACATTCATGATGCATCCATCTTCAAAAAGGCTACTCAAGGAAAGAGCTCAACATCAGAAAAACAGTTGACTGCGCTAGATCAAAGGATCCTTGCTAGATACCTTGAAACTTCTGGAAAAGCTGTGGTTGAATACGGGAGTGCAAAAGAGCCCTTGGTGCGTGTTTCTAAAGATTTGTGCTCAAGATTCCGTCCTAATTTATTCCATCTTTGACCTCTCGAGGCGATCAAATTCTTGAGCTCTCCTTCATCAAATGCTATCATCACGGACACGGATCGAGGAATCTTGAACATTAAAAAGACGGCCCAATCGCTACAATCGCAAATTTTGAATCTTGAAGCCAAAGTTGCGGAGTATGTTGTTTCTCATGCGACAATGTCCGATTTTTTAATTCGGACTTCTTTCTTCACATAGACTCAAGTCAAACGCATCGAGTGCTTTAAAAAGTAACGCACGATCGCGTGCATTGACCTTTTTGAAACAAAAAACTTCTGTGTCGTCTGTTCTTGAAAAGCGCATTGCGTCGCTGCATACGTTAGAAACGATCCTGTCTAAAATTCAGCAAGCTGAAACCGATGCGGAGGTGAGGATTTTAGCATTTATTTGTTCTTGGGGTCATCATTGACCCATTTGTTTATCCAGATTGTCCAGGCATATAAACTCGGCGCTGAAACTTTGCAATCCGTCCTCAAGATGCATAACCTCACCCCAGACTCAGTGCAACAAACGCTTGACACTCTATCTGATGCGTTTGCCGATCAAGAAGAAATCGATGCTGTTTTGACAGCTCATCATGCTGCAAATGCTTTGGATGTGGATGACGAAGAAATTGAACGCGAGTTGGAAGATTTGGTCAAGGCTGCGACTTCTGCTGAGCCAGGTGCCAAGGCAGAAGCGAAAGCCTCGCATGATGCGGATGCAGACGCGCTTGTGGATGTGCTCGGAAGTCTCCGTGTTGAAAGCGGGGAAGTGTCGAAAAGTGAGACAAAGGAGAGGGCAAGGAAGCTTGTTCCAGCTGAATAAAGTGACAAATTTTATCAAAAATATTCACCAATAAAATAGAAAATGGAAGAAGTGGCCTTGAAGTTGTGTATTGCTGCCGAGCGAGGAGAGTTGCAGAACGAGTGGTTCAAACACGATGCGAACCTGGTACTTTGTCCAGTGCGGGACCTGGAACGAGTTGCTGACATAAAGAGCATCATACATTCAACGCAGGACTCCGCCTCGACGCTGACATTGCTATCGACACTCTGCACTCGTGCAGTGAGAGAGACGCCCTTGTCACATAATGAGTTGAGCGTGGGCCGTGTCTCCCACGCCATGAATATGAGCAACACTCTCGAGACAGCAGCTTCGACATCTGCTCCTCACGACGCCAGTCTGAACTGTTTCGTGACTCTGTCCCAGCGACAAGCGCTGCTGCTCCGCGTCGCTGCGTTTGTTGTGAATGCAGGGCGTGTGTCAATGGCACAGCTTGAGTCGTGTCTGTCGAACGACTCTCTCCTGATAATGGCTGTTATTTTGGCTGCATTCTCAGCAGATTCAAAGTATTCGATTCGTCGTTTCGTGTGCTTTGTTGCTGACACTGCTCTTCCCCAGGATAACAATTGAAAACTTGGCCATGCTTCACCATTTCATCATTCGGCAGTTTGTATCGCAGCGAATGATCGATATCCAACCAAACCAAATCTATATCCATGAGCAGTTTCTTCAGAGCCTTGTTGATGACTTTTCGGCAATGACCTCAATGGATATGGACGAAAATTCCAACACAACTTCGAAACATGTACTATGCCTCCAAATTCGATATGATTTGGCTGAGTTGTATTTTGCGACGGATCGTTTCGCGCTGGCGGCACGGAATTTGGAAATCTGTTTGAGCAAATTCAAATCGCTTGCATTGGAGTCCATGTACGACACATCCCTGTATCCGATTTTTTTTTCTCCCTGAACGAACACCAGACTTATTTGACGAATCCATTCGTGACCAACAGTGGCATCAGCTTGGCTCGTGCAGAAAAAATTTACGCAGTCGCATTAAAACTATCACCTGCAAACACAATCGCATCTCAACCGCCACAAAAATCGAGCACTCTCATTTCGTGGAATCAATTTGTCAAAAATCGCGAATTTGGAGCATCGTTTGTAAATTTGGTCTTGAGCGATTTTAAAGACGCGAGTATACCTGTTTCGATGAAATTACGCGTTGTGAATCATCTATTTGAATCGAATCTACCGGAACCGGCTGTCAAGTTGGCGTTCATGAATGCTCTGTTTGCTGCTCCGCGAGGTGTTGGTGAGTCGGTCGGTGTTTAACGTTTTCAATTCGCTCCTGATCTTTCTTGCATTCTTGTATTCTAGCTGCCATGGAGACAAGCCTGCCGTACGCGTTTTATAGACATTTGCGCAAAGTGTCATCTTCTTCTATTTCCGCCCTGGTTCAAATTTTGAGTAAATTTGTTTCGATCGCGTCAACGCCGCCATCCGTGACCAGCGCTTCGGTCTGCGAAGTGGCGATCCGTTTTACTTGGAATCTTTTACATCGAATTGGAACTGCAGAAGCATTTCGAGTGTTGACTAAATGTGAGCCATGTTGCTTGTTCACTGGCGTGTGACTAAACTTGATTCTGCAGCAAATATCTTTGAACCATTGGGGCGCGTGAATGTGGAAGCTATGCAAAGATCTTGCTGGCGGAAGAATGTAAGTCTCTTGTCACGCGATCATAGAGCAAGCAGTGAACTGCAACTACAACTAGGCTCCAAGCATCAACTTTTCATTATCAAATCTCGCCGTCAATGAGGTTTGCGATGCATTTATTTCCTAGGAGAAGCTCGACATATCCTCATTTTTCTCGGTCTTCTTTTCAGCTGATTTTACTCAAACGAAAGTTGCGGGTGAGGAGTTTGCGAATAATGATGAAGAAATGGCTAACGCTATGATCGAAGGCGACTATTACGCAATACGACTTGGAGGGCCTCAGTCCCGTATGTTTTAAAGCTTTCTTGATGGGAGAACCTTGTTTGTTGACATGTCAGATCACTAATTTTTTAATTTATCAGTTTTTTAGTACCGCGAAGCAATTTTTGATTGGAGAAGTGGAGCGATTCTGCGAAAAGGTTGCATCCGTTTACAAAATCCATCAAAACTAACGAACGAAATTTGGCAGAACCAATTCGCCAAAGCTCGCGCATTTATCGGCTACATTTCAAGCAGCGACGCCAAAAACAACTCTGCCAACACAGACACGAATCGCGCTGTTCAAATGTTGTTACTTGGTTGGATTTCGGACGAACTCCAGTTTCATAATTCGGCACCCGCTGCGTTTAAAGATGTGTATGGGTTGATTATTCAGTCGCTTTCGTGGTCTCCGCAGGTTCTTGCTCAGTTGCGTAAATCTGCTGCTTTTTGGATACTGAGAACGAATTTTTATTAGGCGCCGGCAGATATTCGGACATGTGTAAGCGCCAATTCTAAAACACTTTGTTCGTTTTTTTTTTTCCAAGAAGTTTAATTTGCTTTTCCGATCAGCGTCTCATTTTAAGCATTGCGTTGCACTACTCCAACGATCAGTCTGCTGCTTTCTTGGAAGATTTTGTTGTCAAATCAGAGCAAGTTTTGCAGTCGCAGTTGTTGAATAGTTTGTGTTGTGTTTGTTTGTCATGGGTTTCCGCGAAATGGGGGATTTTTTAACAAGGTCCGCGCAACTTTTCAGATCAGCCGTACGAATCCATCAAGCTTGTTTCGATTCTTGCGAAAGGTTGGCATTTCACATATTTTAAATCTCGGCACGATTTAAATCGCTGCTCCCTTTTTGCTGTAGTCTGTCGCCGATTCGTTCGAATGTACCAGTTCCTCAAGGAAAGCTTAGCACACACCAGTGGTGAATATGAAGAATCTGAAGCGGCTTTCCAAACAACACTGACAACCCCTTCCCAAATATAAATATCAAAGAGAAAGACGTTGGAAGCATTCATGCGCTTTCAGAAATGCAGCAACCACAAATGGCTGAAGTGCGCGAGTTTGCAAAAGAGGTATTGGTGGTCCTATCTCCAGGACTCCACGATGCAGCGTTTGTCAAGGTTCGTGAGAGCCGTTCGATGCAATATTTTTTGACACATAATCCAAAATCACAGGAATTTCAATCACAACTCATCTTGACGCTGAACACGGCTGAAAACCGTTCTTTCAACCGCATTTTCGGATCAGTTGTTGCGGGATTTTTGACGGCTCTTATGCCGCCCGCGTTTCGCATTCAGTTGCGCAATTTCGGGCCCCTGGCGTACTTTGTGTGTCCGTGGGAGATGCTTCAGGTTGAAGAAGAGCCTTGGTAAGACAACTGGTTTTATATAGCGAATGCTGGATTCTTACATGGTTGCTACCTTTTCAAGGGCACAACGTATCGCCAATTACACAAAGACACAAACTGATTTTTCAAGTTTGATGCAACTGGACGGCGGATACCTTTGCAAATTCCTGATTCGGTTATACGCCTTGACACCCCCCGCAGCAACAGCCTCTTCGACTGCACCCACCGATTTAAATTCATTTTGTAAAGGCGACTTGAGTATGGCCATCGGTGATGTGAAAACAGCGCTCAAATGGTACTTGCACGGCCTCTCGCAGCAGAGCAACCATTTTGCGAACTTTGATCCATGTAAACTAACCGTGTCCAATGGTCGGCTGCATCCACATCTGCTTGGCCATCGGAATTGGAACGCGCGACTCGTGCACATTTGTTTGGTTGCCGGGTTCCCGTTGGAAGGCGCGTGTATTGCGCAAATGGTTGAAGGCGGACCGGCTGCAATGGATTATAAGGCTGCATATGCTGCTTTGGACGTGTTTATGGATGGAGAGGAGGGAAGGAATTTGAGGAGTGGGCGGGAGATGGAGAGGGCGTTTTGGAGCTTTTATGGTACAGTTTCATTATTTCTTGGTTTCTTTTTGAGGCTTGTGTGTGTGTTGATAATGTTTTTTTTTTTTCATTGGTTGTTAGAACCGACTTTGCTGGAGTATGTGATTTGTGAGTGACCAGCTTTGATTGATCATGTTTGGGATACTGACTCGCTCGGTTTACAGGCTCTTTTAAAAAGCGCGGCAACCTTGAATGCGTCGACGCAGCTGTGCGACTCATTGGAAGGTTAGAGTTGGGCAGCTCTGGGGTGGATGAAGTGCAGCAGCGGATGTACATTTGCAAATTGCAGAAATCGTTTTTTCAAGCATTTGCGCATCGAGTCATGCGTGAGTGAGTGATGGGAGGCGGAATAAAAAAAGAGGAACTCAAGGATTTCCGCATTTCTTGAAAATCTGAAAATCAAGTTGCTGGAGTTGAGATTTTATTCCAAGACGGACGATGGATGAAGATAGCGTGAGATGTCCCCACCATATCTTATTTTCACTCGTGTGAGATGGACTTATGAGCCGCTGCTTAGAATACAGGACAATGTCTGGAAACCTTCCGGTAACTATTCCATCAAATCGTACCACCAAGTTCCCATTCTGATCTTGATCAAATCGTCAGTTTCCATGAAGGCACTGTGTACAGTCTTGACGTCGTTTTCGCGGACGACTACAACATTGCAAGTGCTGGATTTGAGCGCGCTAAAACGGGAGCTTCTTCGAAACGCGTTGCGCCAGAAGATTACAGAACCTCGCGGCCCATAATTCTGTTATCAGGTATCTCTATTCTCATTAAGATACACTCCCACGTGTATAGCTTAATATTTCAACGATGGACTCCACTGCCAGGCTCTCACGATCAAACCATCTCAATTGCCACCGTTCGGAAAATGAATCAGCCGTACGGTCTCTCTATTCAGGTGAATTTCAAAGATCCGCCTTCGATTTAAAGCAAGATAAAAAGCAAAAGATGTGAGGTTTGATGCTCGCAACACGCAGGCATCCAAAACAAGCACATTGAAGGGACACACCTCGGACGTCTATGCCCTGGAAGTGCTTCCTGAAGCCTCTACTGCCGGAAATACAGCGAAACTGGGTCATTTCATATCCGCCGGCGACTACACAGTACGAACGTGGGATCTCGAGGTTTAACAAAAGAAACCCCCTTTCACAGAAACATCATATCAAAAAAAAAAAAAAAATCGCAACTAACGCAAATAAAATCCAGACTCAACTTCCCAATTCAATTCTCAGCGGCCATACTGGCTACGTTTCATGCATCAAAGTGCGCGGAAAACGCGCCTTTTCCGGGTCCTGGGATACAACAATTCGATCTTGGAACTTGGAAACTGGCAAACCCATGCACGTGTTTAAAGGACAGCATGCCAATATTGTAAATTGCATTGATGTCACGACGAGTGATTTGTTTAGTGGCAGTTGGGATCAGACGATTGTGCAGTGGAGTAGGGCGGTGAGTCGAAAAACGACTTGGTATGTTTTGCTTTTTATTGATGTGTTTTTTTTTTATAGACGGGGGATGCGGTACAGTCGTTCAGGGGCCATACCGACGGCGTACAGTGCCTACAGGTGTATAATGACTGCCTCGTGAGCGGGTGAGGGTTGTGTTACAACAAGGAGAATTCCTCTGATCGGACAAAAATCAGATCCATGGACAAAACGCTGCGGATATGGAGCATTTCTACGGGAAAGACAGTGCGCGTAATCAAAGGCCACACGGGCGGCATCGAGTGTCTGCATGTTGTGGACGATGTCTGCTTCACGGGGTCGTATGACAAGACAGTGCGTTGTTTTGATTTGGAGGTCTGTATTGGTGTCTTTTCTTTACTGGTGCCCACGCTCAGTATTTATACTCAGACCGGGGAATGCCTGTTGGTGTATCAGGGCCACACGGATGGAAGT
>QEAP01000403.1:0-23371 GCA_006535975.1 Chytriomyces confervae | reverse complement strand
GTCAGATGAGCCAGAGACAATGACCTGGCAATCAGGGGTGATTGCAACTGAAGACACCTGAGCATGACTAGGGAGAGTTCCAATACATTTTCCAGTCTGAGTATCCCAAACCTTGACTGTCCTGTCTTTAGAGCCAGAGACAATGACCTCGCAATCAGGGGTGATAGTAACTGATGTCACCTCCTTAGTGTGGCCTGTAAGAGTTGATGTGCATTCTCCACTCTCAGTATCCCACACCTTGACTGTGTTGTCCCATGAGCCAGAGACAATGGTCTTGCCATCAGGTGTCACTGCAACTGAATTCACTATAAAAGAGTGACCTTCCAGAGTTGATGTGCATTCTCCACTCTCAGTATCCCACACCTTGACTGTGTTGTCATATGAGCCAGAGACAATGGTCTTGCCATCACGTGTCACTGCAACTGAATTCACTGTGCCAGAGTGACCAGATAAGCGCAATGGTCCCCAATCTTGTTCTGCCCCCATGATAAGTCTTACTTGCAAATCTTTCTGATATTGACGGTAGTATGCTGTTTGCTGTGGTACAAGTGTCAGAGCATTATTGTAGACTTGGAGAGGAGATAGTGCAAGTTGAGCTGAGAAATCGATTGAGACATGTTTTAAATCTTGAAGAATTGAGGTGATGAATGTTATGGCAGCTGCTGAATTTTCAGAGGAAGTGTGGTCTTGCAGAGAAGTTTCAGATTCCAGAAGAGTTTGTGTGACAGAGACAAAGTTGGGAGAGTGACTTCCTTTCAGGCATAGGACCACAGAATTAACAGTTGTTGGCACTGACCCCAGCTTGTCCACCAAAAGAGTGGCTTCAAGATAGTTCAACAATTTTCCTTCACAGAACAGTTGAAGTTTTGAAAGGAGTTGCTGTTGATGGTAAAGATTCACATTTTTGAATGCTGCTGTAAAATGGTCTGACCAGTGCAGAATGGCATACTGCAGGTATTCAGGCAAAGCAACATTGACATTCCATTGTGGATTCTTGGCATCTGAGTAATCCACACTTCCATCAAGTTCTGCCATGTTGTATGACAAGTCTGAGTTCAGCACGTCCAAGCAAGCAATTGCAATGTTGAATGATATTTCATCAAGATCAAGTTTGAAGTTCACATCCTTCTCACATGTGTGGGCACCTTTCACATGAGGTAAATCAATGCTCTTGATAAAATCTGGGACTGTCTTGTGAATAAACAAGAGCTTGCCCTCTGCATCTGTACGTGTCAAAGCACTTATGCTGTCCAAACTGGCCAAGATATCTTCAAATATCTCATTTTCTGGAAAGAGATATGGTACAGTGTCTGCAGAAACTGGAGCTTTGATCATCATGAGTGTTCCCACAGATGCTTTGAACAGAGTACATTGCTGGTCTTTCTCTGCTTCTTCACCATCAAGGAATGCATTGCTCAGTGCATCACAGTACAAGTCTTGGAGGCCCAACAATGCAGATGCTTCGAGACTCTTGATCAGCTCCACCATAGTTTCTGGTATTTTTTTTCTGTTATTGCGCGCATGTGCTGATGCAGTTTTGAGCTCGCCCTGGTCCAGGCTCCCCAATACCAGCGTCATCCAGATAAAGAGCCCACTAGATTTTTCTACAAGCATTTCGGTGAGATTTTCCTTGATGCGTGGCCCAAATTCCTTCTTATACTTTGCAAACAACACATCCAATCGCATGTGCGCAAAAGTTTGAAGATCCTCCAGATTTTGTGGTGCCATTTGGTCAAATGCAATGAATTCAATTTGGGTTGGTGCATTTGCAGTGCTGATCTCCATTGATCCAACTTTGACCTCAGGTCTACTTGTGACAAACAGTTTGACTGTGGAAAGATGAAGAAACGTCCCTATGAGCCTATTGATATTGTTGGTTGTATCTTTGATTTCGTCCAGTGCATCAATGACAATAACTGCAGAGGCATTCTCAGGCCATGCTTTCATGGGCTCCACAATGAAAATTCGCAGGGTGTCTTGGATTTTAGGCGTGGCTGCGTTGCTGGCATCTTGAAAATTGCAGTTTTTCAAGGTTTCGACAAGCTTGTTTCGAAAGGCATCGTTGATCATAGCCAGCTGGGTGACGCAGGAGATTCAGTGTACTAATAAGGGATCGGAATAGATATCGTACTCACCTCAAATGCAATTGTCTGAATTAAGACAACCAAACTCTCTCTGGTCACGGCCTTGCAAAAAAACACAGCCCCAAGCATGTTTTGCTCCTCCAGTTTCTGGGCCACAAGCGCAGCAATGACTGATTTTCCAGTTCCAGCTTCACATCGCAACCAAGTCACAGGCTTTCCCCCATTGCGAATCGATTCCAGCACTTGGTCAACAATCCATTATCTGCTTCCCTTTGCACAGCTATTCACTAAGGCCACGTATTCTAATTTGTGTGGCTTACGTGGATTGCAGAGGTCAAGAAGTTCCTGAACAGATTCCTTTTTGTCCCTGGCAGCTTGATCTTTCACAATGGTTTCCCTGGCAGCTTGATTTTTCACGATGGTTTCTTGAAGTCCATCCAAACGGGTATTCAGACCATCCACACCAGTTTGAAGACCACCCATACTTTCTTTTATGTCAGCAATACCGTTGGTAAGGATCGGGACTAAACCATCTTCTTGCGCAGTCTTGTGTGCTTTTTGAACGCTGGCCAGTCGCTCATTCATCTGATTCAGCTTTTTCTTGTTGGATCCACTAAGGTTGCTCCAGGTGGTGCCTGGCTCGTCCATGTACTCGGTAAACAATATGGCACCGTCCGTCAGGCACAGGATGATGTCTTCTGAAGCTTTCACAAGAGGCCTTCGCGTCTTTTCGTTTTCGATTCCGAGTATACGAATTTCCAGAAAGGCATGGACAGATTCCAGTACAGCTTGAAACCGTCCTGGCAATTGCCTGTATTTGTCATCGAGTTCGCTTGCGTCTTTGACCATCTAAATTACCGAGAAAATGAGAGGCAATGAGAAGTTCCATTGAGGTGTCCATATGTTCAAATTCACCAGCAATTTACCTTGTAACCAGCGTACACCACGAACCATGACAATTTCAACAGAGGATGAGTGCTCGTAACGCTATCAATCGTTGCAATAAATTTGTCGACTGCTTCGCCTGCATCGCTCGAAATGATGGAGACTTTCGATAGCAAGGATTTCGCATTCTCCGCAAAGGCACTTGCTCGAACAGCGACGTCATCAATTTGCCGGATCAAACCTCCAACGTCGACTTGTGATCCGCTCTTCTTGTCGAGTTGCACTATCATGTCTTCAAAGGCCCTAGCCAGATCGTCGAGAATTTGGGATTGAATTTCTGTACCCACTATCGGTTGAACATTGATAAGTTGAACAAGATGAAGAGGAAGAGGAAAGATGAACTGTACATGTGCCGTCCAGAAACTTGAGCTCAATGCGAGGAGGTGCAACTGCATTCGCCGGCGCAACAGGAGCAACGGGCGCACTTGCTGGCTTCTCGTCTGCGACGTTGTGTGGGACATCGTGTGGGACGATCGGAAGTTGAACACCGGGCGCATTTGCCGTCTTGTCAACGATGTTGGGAACATGGAGCGGGGCGGCTTTGCTCAACTGAACGCTCGAAGTCTTGAGTGGGGGTTGATTCGCCTTTCGGGTCGCCGGGCCGGGCATTCGCGATGATGTTGTTGCTGGCGCCGGCTTCTTGGCTGTGTGAACAGATGGAAGCGCGATTAGATATGCCTGTTTCATGCGGTATCGCTCACCTTTGGATGTGTTTGGGCCCATGGCTGCTGCTGCTCCTGTGTTAATTGGTCAGTTGTTAAATTGGTTGCAAAAGCGCGGTTGGACTGGAAGTTGCCAAATCGCAGTCACACAATCCCCGTAAGCACAGCGTCCACATCTGCTTGCAAAAGATGGACACCGCCTTGAAATGGATGCTCCAATCATTGGCATCAAATGCACTGGCACCTCAGGTTCGGTGACAGTTTATCAAACAAGAGCGATTGAATGCACAACGACCATCACACACAGAGTGACCACGAGAGCGATAATCTTTCCATCAAGCACCTCATACGAGAGCTGGAGAGCAACGGCAATTCCTTTATCATGCCTCGCATCGTTTAATTAGCCTTTAAACCGTTCTCACTCTGGCGCAACGCGCTTTGGATTGCCAAACACTGCAGCCTCAGACGCCAAAAAGTAAAATCTGCCTTACCTTTTGCATGAAACAATCTTACAAGTGCGTTGAGAAGTTGTTGTTTGAAATCCCTCGTTTCCATTCCTGAAGACTTTGCAGAACAACTGCAGAACAACCGCGGACGATCGCGTTAAAGGAAGAATTGCCCATCAAAGAATTAAGCTGATTGAGCGAATGCTTTCCCGACCAAATGCTTCAGTTCATTCCCTGGCAACTGTTTCTGACACCCATCAAATGGTGGCCTTGCATGTTTTCTAAAACCAGCTCTTTGGCTGTCTTCACTCCCAAAACTTACTCCCACACAAAATCACGTCGTCTTGATAATAACAAACCATTTCGTTTAACGCGATTCACGTTCTGAACGCGACCTCTTGAACCTAGGTGGCAGTAGGCGCACTTTCATTTCAAGTGACGCACCAAATGTCGTTCATTGACGTGTTCCTACTTAACGCCATCACGGTACGTCCACTCCTCTGGTGCGTTGTCCACGAAAATTCTCCCATCAGCCAGGTGAAATGTTGTGCTGGACATGCTCAACATATCGGTCTGTGCATTGACTGACCAGAACCCCGTCTTTTTGACCCAGTTTGACATAATATCCCGACTGTGTCGCGTTCCGTACCATCACACTCCCAAGACGCGTCCTCGTAGGTGGCACTGAAGACACTGGAGGCATTTCTATATTGAATCGATGCCTTGGCGGTACAAAAGGAAATGAGCGGACTGAAAACCAATTTACTATTACAGTAAATTGGTGCTCGGTTGATCTGGTTGATCTGCTCCTCTGTCCTGTTCACTCACCTTGTGAACGTACTTGCCAGACACCAATACGAACCGACGACATTGCTCGTCAGAAGAACTCTTCAAATTCTGATATTCTTTACCACCCCAAAATGAAATATTTATTTGAAACAAAAGAAAAGATAGAAGGAAATCACTTCTTCTTGTCGGATGAAACTTTTTGCTTTCGCTTTTTGACAGCTTTCGGCATTTTGGCTTTTCGCTTCTCCCGCTTGTCTTCCTTCTGCGCTTGCTTGCGTGCCTGCATAGAAGGTAATGAGTGATGAGTACAAACATACATCCAGTATCCCAAGCGACACCCTCACCTTCTTGGCATCCTTGTCTTCATCCTTCTTCAGTCGCGAGACTTTGCCCGAATCTTCGTCATAGTCGCTCCCATCACCGTCTTCATCGTCACTTCCTCCGCTTGCATCTTCATCACTGTCATCGTCGCCGTCGTCACCGTCATCGCTATTCTCTTCATCTTGCAGCTCCGGTTCGTTAACTTCAATGCGCACAGTTTTACCCCCGCTACTAGAACGACCTTCCACTGGAACTCCAGCAGACTTACTGCCAACGGATTTTGCTGCAGACGCAGTGACACCGTCGACGTTTGCAGTGGCAGCAGCAGCAATCGCAGCAAGCTTCCCTAACCCGCCACCAGATCCACTGATACCTGACCCAGCCTGTTGCCTTCCATCATTGTCAGCCGCCACAACTCCGTCCAACACAAGACCGGTCACTCTTGCGTAAACTCCAACCCCAACATTCCCTTCAACAACTCCAGCTTTGGCCTTGTCTACATCCCGCTCATAGTCGACAATTTCTTGCAGCGTACGTGGAATGTAACTTTGCTTAAACACTGCTTCAGCAACATCAGCTTCAGCCTGAGCAGCTGCGACGCTGATTCCCGATTTAGCTGCGACATCAGCAACTGACCGCCGCGCCGCTGCAGTATGCATATAAGCGGTGTATGCATCAAGAATAGCGTCTTCTCCGGCTTCTTTTGGATTCTGCGCAAATTCGGCCGGCAACAGGTTCTTGTCAATGCAAGTACGCAAGACAGTATCATAGTCCGTGACAATGTAGTCAAACAATTCGCGCAAGCTGAATACGTCCACACTGTCTGGATATGATTCGTCAAGGGGAGGAACTCGCTTTTTGAAGTAGTCGACAATGTTGGTGCAATCTTTACGCAGAAATTCCAATGCGTGCGGGTGGTCGTGTTCCACGGATTGAGAAACATCAATGATATACAGTGTCTTATTGTGGTACCTGTAAGAAAACAAAATAAACAAAATCAGGGACTGGAATCATATCAGAAATACACCCGCAACCAACTTACAAAAGGTTATATTCACTCAAATCGGCGTGAACCAGCTTGCACTTGTGGTACATTTTCCAGACCATCTTGATGAGGTGAATGTACAAGTTTTTGTAAATCATGGAATCGTTGATCACGGCGTCTTTTAACCGAGGAGATGCCCTGTTGAGGAAATGTGGTGAATAAAATATGCCCAAGAGAACAGAGAAAACAAACTGCTACTCCACTCACCATCCATTTTTGTCTCCCAAAAACGTCATCAACAGCACATGCATCCGCAGTAGTACCGGCTCCGGGCACAAAATCCCCGCAACATTCAAACGCTTCAAGTTAC
Organism: Chytriomyces confervae; assembly: GCA_006535975.1. Taxonomy (NCBI): domain Eukaryota; kingdom Fungi; phylum Chytridiomycota; class Chytridiomycetes; order Chytridiales; family Chytriomycetaceae; genus Chytriomyces; species Chytriomyces confervae. The sequence goes on along the minus strand of QEAP01000403.1, from coordinate 16,769 downwards.
GCATCTCCTTCTCAGCCCACACTTTCACCATCTTTCTCGGATTGCTTTTCGCGTATCCATGACGGAATCGAAACTCTCCACTGACGTATCTGTCACGATCTTTGAACACAAGAATACTTGTTTTGTAGACTTTGATTGCGCGGTGGCCACCATCTGGCGTAGTTGCGTGATAGACGTTAGCCTCCTTTCCGGTACTGATGCATCCGTTCACGGCACTGAGGGTTTGGTTGTTCAGAAGCTTAAAAAGGATCATGCGAGTTCGGGGGTCAAGCACTTGCTCGACAGTTGCACGATCAGCTTTGTCCTTGTACACAGTCCTGATTGTCAAAAGTCCAGATGTGAGAAACGACAGAAATACGCATCACATTCTATAAACTCAAGGAAAACGTACTTGTCTCCTTCAGCTTTTCGCGAGCTGACTTTCATATCCCCGCGAACAGAAGCGGAAAGATTTTTGGATTCAAACACGAGCGGATCTGAGATTCATACCCATCAGTCAATCAGTTTTTGAAGGCGAAAGAAAGGTCGTTACCAATACGAATTTTGGATGAGAACTTGGCACTCAGTTCGTCCAGTAGCGCTTGATCTGACGGCGCGGAGGCAGGCTTAGCTTTTTTGACGGTTGTTGCGGCGCCAGGCGTTCCTGCAGCGGCAGCAGCTCGGGAAAGGGCAAGCTCGCGTGCGGCTGCCCTTTGTGCGGCGCCGCTGTTGGATGGTGCAATCATCGTGCCGGTTGTTCCTGAGGACGCCGCAATCTGATTTCTCATCTTGTTAAACTGCTTCGTGAAATCTGAAAACAAAGTTCATTAAAGCGCCAGGAAGGAGGCCCACACAGCGGAGAATGCGATGGCTTACCTCCAGTTGCATTATGCCATTGGTCCCCATAATCGAGCTCATCAACAAGATTCTGAGTATCTTCGTCCGCATCATCCTCATCAACATCGTCACCAAACGCATTATAATCTTCCGCATCGTCATCTTCGTCATCTTCGCCATCTTCGTCGTCAAGAAGTGCGTCATCGTCGTTCCAAAAGTCATCATCCATGTCTCTGCCAGCACCTTCCTCTTCATCCGCATCACCGCCGGAAGTTTCTCCGTGCTGGTTCGTGGGTGAATTGTCCAACCCCGACGATGCTGAAGACGAGGAAACGACAGTTTTGCTGATGGGTGTGTGTGGGACAGACGTACGGGAATTGTCCTTCTCTTTACTTTCGCGCACTTCTTTTCCCTCCTTTGACGGCGACACTGAAAACGCCGTGTGCATTCGCAAGTTGCGGGGCAGTGTTTGGTCCCTGTCGGCTGCGTCAGAGTGCGGAGTTGGAAGTGGCACATCCGACACAGCGGCACTTGCACCAACACTTGTCTTTGGATGGCCCCCAGATACGTGGTTCATATGGTTACTGTGCTGGTAATAATGCGGTGCAGTATGCAAGCTGTGTCCATGCGAGTGAGAGTGTGACGTCTTTGATGGCATGGAAGTAATCGCCGTGTCGCTATCAACCCGTCCAAGCAGAGTCGGAGGAGCTCCTTCGTTGAGCACACGTGCATGTCCCGGGGTAGTCGACGCACCCGCCGATGCAGCCTTGTTGCCAAGCATCTCGCTGCTGCTGAGGCCGCCCTCATCATCGGCATCGCTGAAACGACCACCGTCTGCATCTCCAGCTCCAGAAGTATCCGTGTCGGTATCGAGTCGGTTTGCCCCAGCGCCGTGGCTCTTCTTCATTTTTTGGGATTAACTTTGCAATAAAAAAGAAAGAAAGCAATGCGGACCAAACCATAGGAAGCCACAGCAGAAACACAAAGATACACACATGGCGTGATGGATAGCGGGTTTGTTACCGTTCAAGTCGGTACACATCAACGGGAGAGATCTCACCGATGAGAATAGCAGCCAAATGCAACAAACACTTTCTAAATTCTGAACATGGCCGTCTCTCTTATTCATATCCAAAAACAAAACGAGAAATCTTGTTCAAACAACTTCGCGAATGTTTCTGTGTGTTCCAAAGTGCTCCTTTTTCCAAGCTCCAATTCCACCGCTCAAAAACTTGACGTTTTTGTATCCAAGCTGCTGCAGGCTCTCGGCTGCAAGCATAGATCGGTTTCCGTTGCTGCAGTAGAGGAGGATATCAGCGCTCGCGTCAGGTACCAACGACTCCTGTAGCCCAAACCGGCGTCAGCATATTCATATAACAAATAAAAAAAATAAAAAAACACTTGCAATCATTCCTTCGAGCTTTCCGCGGCCAGTGTAATTCGCGTAAGGGAGTCTTTCTTCGTTCCATTCGTATGGCTCTCTGTGAATATGTTGAAATATTTAGGTTCGGATTCGTTGTCGCAGTAAAGCTCCCCAGTGACTCTTCTTCCCCTCAATCACGACCAACTGCTTCACTTTCATAGTATTCGCTCGCCATAGTCCTCCCTTTTTCCCGATTTCGCGAACCAGTCCCGTTGCAGCCCTCATCACTCTTTCCACCACAGCAACCCGTAATCGAGCCCCACCTCACCTGACGTCAAAGATATGGATCGACACATTATCGCCCCAAAATCGGTCAGGCTGTTCAATCATTTTGGCATTGAAAGCTTTTGCGGCAACAGCAGGGACCGTTGGCTTCACTTGAGCGAGAAAGTCCTTGTAGAGACCAAGACGGGCCTGAACGAAAACGACATCAAAATACGATCACAAGGCAGAGTTCTAAGAAATCGATGGATGGATGGAGAGCTTCATGCGGCCGATTTGGTATATTTTTTCAGTTTTTTATCGCAATTGAGTTGGTTGGTCAGGTTGTTCCAGGGACACGGCTTTGGTTGTGAATAGGTATCTATCTGTGTGCAGGGATACGTGCTGGAAGGTGCGGTGACAGGGTGTGGAGTGGACAGTCACCGGCGAAGACGTGAACGAGCGACGAGCGATCCAGAGGGAGTTCATATTTTGCTGGTTTTATTTTTTACCAACCGTAAATGTGGAGGCTTTAGAAAAAACACGGAAATGGCAATAGCGAAAGTCGTTACAGCAACACCGGCACCGACCCAGTCTCAACCGCAGACCGTACCTCTGAATACAACAACCACGCGTGTGAAGCATGTCGCATCGAGATACATGTCCAATCCTAGCGCCTCCTCATCGGCCGCCTCAACATCGAAACAATCAAACACATCTTCAAGCAACGTGATATCGACTGCTGCTGCCGCGAAAAGACCCGTTCGAAGTCAACTGAAACAACAACCTCATCAACCGGCCTCCGTTTTGCAGGGCATGGACTTTAGTACAAAGAATGCGTCTCGCCCCGTTCCACTACTCAGACAAAAAACGGTCGTCTCTCAGAAGACACCGACAGCATCTCTTTCTTCAACACGGACATTTCATCAGCAGCCTCAACAGACTGCATCCACCAGAGTTCAAGCGAAATCTGCAGTTGTCCGGAAACCCCCCGCCGACCCAGTTTTGACCCCCATGACAACAACAGCATCAATACCTGCACAAAAAGTCGCACCAAAGCCATCTTCATCCAAAATCCAAGCCATTGCCACCGCTGCAGAGCCTGCCTCTGTTACGACCACATCACCAAAAATCCCCACGAAACCGATCCAAAACATTCAAGTGGAGCCACTCTCGCAGCAGCCAGACACTCACATTCCTTCGAATCCACGCGCATTTCTCGAACAAAACTTTTCTTTTCTGCATAAACAGTTGATAATGCCGGATGACAAGGACTCGGCATCCTTGCTTGCGAATGCGCGTCTTCTGCAGTGGCAGTTTCTGTTGGCAAAAGCGAAATCATCGTTTTGTAAAAAGGAAGCGGAAGCAGAGGTATAAATCATAAAGAATTCGCGGGGTCATTTTTTGTGGACCTAATTTCGGGTAATGGCTTCAGAGGCAATTACTTCAAGGCTGGCAAACTGTCCAATCCCTGAAAGACCAAATTCATTCCCTCAAAAGCGAAATTGCTGCCCGTAACGATTTGGAATCTGAATTAAACCAACTGACTGCTCAAGTTCGTTCGAATTTTAAAACTCATGTGCCCCGATGAAATCTGACACCAACTTCTACTGACTTTATTCATGACAGGAATCAAGTCTTCGGAAAGCGCAGGAATCCATCACACGTTTTGAAAAAGACTATTTCGAACTCGCAAAGGGACTCCAAAAATCCGTCGTGCGAATGGAGCTTCATCGAGTATCTTTATCAAATCCAGGTGAGAAACGCGCATCCATTTGTTTTTTATGTCTACTAATGCGGCTGATGTACAAAAAATAGAGGAGTTCCGGGATTGCTTGATTTCTGGAGCAACCCGCGTCAATGAAATCCTGGATGAGGGTGTTACCGTGTTTGAAAAGGTTTTGTTGCGATACTTTCGAAGTTTCTGGGTAAAATGGCAAATGGTTTGTGACGATCGTTTTTCAAACAGATGGCGTCTCTGTCAAAGGCCATTCTTTCACTCGAAAATCTGGCATCCGCCGAATGCCAAAAAACAATGACAAATTTAGATTTACTGGAGACAGTAGCAAGGCTCAGGACTCTGCAGCAAAGCTACGTGATTGAGAAGGAACAGTTGCAAGAGTCACCGATGAGTTGACTTTTGCTGTATCCAGCGAATCTATTTTTTTTTTCTTCCCTCTCTTTTTCTGTCTTTTCCAAGCGTCGTTAGAAGGAGACAGAGAGCTCTTTTTTTTTTTTTGTTTATTTTTATTTTTGGATCACACTAAGTTCATGCACACATATCGATATATAATATATTAGCGATATATATCATCATTTTCTTCCTTCCAACTCGTTAATACGAGCTCTCTTTTCACTGACGGTGCGTAGAAGCTGCTTGATTCGATAGTCCAGTTTTTTGCTGTTTTTTGGTGAAAACGCCCGTTCAAATCACTCGAACAAAACCCCACAACCAAAAAAAACATACTTTTCAAGTTTGAGTTTTTCGAGTTCCTGATCTTTTGCTGCATTCGTTGTGCTTGTTGCGGCATTGTCTGATCCTTGCGATCCTTAACGTCCCAATACCAATGTAAGCGAATTCGTCATCCCAACCGCCACAAACAGAGAGAGAGAAAGGCCAAAGACGCACCATAGACAATCGCTTTCAACTGCGCAAGCTGCTTTTCCAGGCCGACAATGTGTTGTTCGATTTCCGAATGTGTCATTATTTTATGGGAATATATTTTTTTAAATTTTTGTGATTTTAAACTACCAGTTGAATTCCCGAGCTGTGAACTTATATTTTCAATTGCTCTGAGCAGCAAACTCAGCGAGAAGACATTCTTTTGAGAACAAAGTGAAACCAAAAAATTTGGTGCACCAGAATTCCCATAGTTTCATTGAACAAAAGATTTCAACAAGATAAGCAAATTGGACAACTCAGCAATGTCTGCATGACACTTCTCATTTGTGTCTTCTGAAATCTCAGCAAATCTATCCATGCCACCCTCAGTCAAGTTGATGTCACTATTTGTCCAGATGGTCTGCTGCATACTGTCTTGTGCATAGAAACGGCAAGAATCAGATTGGTCTGTGGTGAAGATTGGATTGAAAGTATCATGTCAAAATCTTTGAGGCATGGAAGAGTCTCATCAAAACTGTCAGTAGTGAGCAGTTCTTGCAAGCGATTGTGATTGCAACCCTTTGTGAGAACTTGATGCAGACCCTGGTGTTTAAGTTCAATAAAGGAGTATAAAGTCAGGTGTTCAGAGACTTTATTCTCGGTCGATTAATTTCGATCGAAACGGCACTGTTTCAGTTTGAGACAACGTTGTGCAACATCCCGCTCCCCTGAGTATTCATAAGCTGTTACTTAGCTGAGTCACCGAAGGTGCATCTCCACAGAACTTGATCCATGAGTCATGACAAGTTATGAGCCCAGCCTTTCGGCAGACTGTTCTAAGTATAGCCGGAAAGCTAGAATAAAACGTGCTACCGTTCCAGAAAAAGAACAGAATCTTCTTTATTCAAATGAGCGAGGAATGAACCGAGCACAAGTGTACGATCCTGAACAAGTCAAACTATCCAGTCTGGAAACGTCTAACGCTTGCTGAGATTATGGTGAATGCCAGGGCTCTGTCCCCCACCTTCATTCCTTTCATCAACTGCTACGTCAGACCACTGAAATGGGTGAACATCCTTGAATTATCTGATGAGTTCAGAGACTTGGAAGACCCAAATGCAGAAGACACCAATGAAAGGGAAATTTCTGAAACAGGCTCTGAAACAGAAACAAACAAACCTCCTACAATCTTTTACAGTGACTTTGAGAAGTCAGAAAAGATCTGGATAGGTTTCCAGAAGCGAGCTACTGAGGATGCTGACGCTGTAAGACTCACCCTCTGTGCAATCCATGGGGGCATGTCAAAGTCAATGCAAGTCCAGTACTCATTGCATGACACTCCTGCTTCCCTCTGGGAAGAGCTGAGACATATGAAAGACCCTTCCAACAGAAGACTGGACACCTCTGCTGCGGACACTTATCATGGACTTTCTATCAGCGAAAACCAAACAATCCCTGATTACTTGAAGCTCATATGCTATGTTGACCTTGGAATCAATGCCCAAAAGACAGTTCGACTCCATCTTGGCCACCGATTTGCTCAAGCCATGATTGTATTGACAATTACTGTGCATGAAAACGTGCTTGATCTTGAGAAGAGAATGATCGTAACCCTGGCTTCAAAGCTGCCCTCGAACGCAACAAACCAGCTGCAATTAAACCCACTGCAAATGTCACCATTGGCAACCCTGATTGTAAACGCAAACACAATGCCAGCAAAGGTGGAAAGAGCAAGAACAACGCATATTCTGGTAAGAATTTAAAATGTGAACATTGTCCTGGTTCCCACAACCCAGAATATGACTGTAACGCATGCTGGAGATGCGGTTCAAGTGTACATTTGAGCAAGAACTGCCCAAAGAAGCCAAACAATGAATTGAACGGTGGAGGAGATGACAGATCTTCTAGTTGCTGCCCCCACAACCATCAATGCAAAAACCCAAGCACACTGGATGGGTACCAACAAGTGGATTGCTCAACAGCAACTGAATCCACCATGATCCTGAACTGCAAAGCTGATGATTGTCACGTTATCCCAGTAAGGGATTGTGGGGTGTTGATGAATAAAATTGGGAACTGACAATCCAACAAAAATCCCAAAACACATGAACATGATACACCATGGGTACTTAGACCCTGACTGCATCGAAATGCTGATCATGGACCCTGACTGGTTCAAAAGCTTCATGGAGGTCAACATCAGCATTGGCACAGCATCATCATCTGCCTCCATGATTGGTTCCAGACAAGGCTGTGTCCACTTTGATTTCAATGGAGTCATAGTGACAATACCCGACGCAATCTATGCAGAGAATCTCGTGAAAACTCTATTCTCGGATCACAATATCCTCCAGAACAATCCAACCTGGAAATATGAAGTTGATTGAACATGTGCCACTTTCTACAGCATGAATACTGGTGTTATCTTGTTCACAGTGAAAACATTATCGAATAATCTGAAAGTGATTCAATTCAAAGTCATCAGACGCTTATTTGCAAATGTATCAATGAGCAGACCAAACTCAGACACAATCCATCAACACTTTGGTCACCCAAATGCTTGATATTTGAAATGTTTGATCCTTGATGGCTCAATAAACTCAGAGTTGTATAAATCATTTGACATCCATGAAGTGCATGCTTGTAAATCTTGCACTGCTGGGAAGTTCAAACACGCAAAAGTTGGTTCAGAAACATGAGCAACAACAATCAACACAAATGGACCAGGAGAAATGCTCCATGTTGACGTCGCTGGACCATTCCATGATGTATTCCATTACAATGGGCAGGGATACCGCTATTTCCTCCTTGTTGTCAACAATTTTTTGCGTTATAGTTTTCTTCAAATTCTACCACGAAAGTCAAATGTACTTGCTGAACAGTTTGCTCTCATGGCATTGATCAAAAACGTGACACAGTGTCCTATGCGTAAAATACGTATTGACAATGGTGAAATTGCGTCAAGTAACTTGTTTCAAAACATATGTGAATCAAGAGGGATCATAGTTGAAACCATTGTTGTTAACTATCTCCATATGGATGGCATTGCAGAACAGTACATTGGCCAGACAAAACCAATTGCAAAGACAATACACTTACACGTGAATTTCCCAACCAACCTATGGGGTTATTCTGTGATCATGGCAAACGAACTACGCAACCTATGGCCTCAAAGGCACAATGAATGGGAATCCTCATTGGAGATTCTACAAATCGAAGCTGGAAATTCAGCACTATCAAGTTTTCAGATGCAAGACGCTCCTACCAATCTATAAGAAAGGGACAAAAGGGGAGTTGTCCAGCGATGTAGCTACAAAAGCGTATGTAGGACCTCACTCACCCTTGATAATCAGATGCATCTGACTGTCAGGACGTTTGTCTTATCACAGATTCCAGGACTGTTCTTTTCTAGAAAATAAGTTTATGATGGCGCCATCAGTAGGGTCTACTGATGAATACACGTGCAACGTTCTTGAGTCTCCAGAGGATGCTCAACACCCATTGTCGACAGATGAACAACAAGTGCTTGCCACTGAACAGGACTTGGCAGCACCTACTATTCAGGGGGAGAAATACAACAGCACACCGCAAAAGCAACAAAGAACACGTCAAGTCAACTCTGATTTGAACAAAAGCGCGGACGATACGAATAACGATGAACACTCCGACGAGAATGACAATGATTCCTCAGACGATTATGCAGAGAGGCCGGAAAACGTTGGGTACCTGTCATACCAGACCCAAATGAACTCGTCGATGCCCATATTTGAGTTCCCCATGACTTTATTCTATGAGCGCGACCACGTTAGTACTGAAAGGTAAAGTTGTAGGTCTAGAATGGGATTTTATGATCCCAATACGTCATAGCAACATTTTCAAGTGTGAAAATACGCAGCGATGGATGGATGCTGGCCGTCGTGGATGGCCCAGATGCGGACGAGAATGTCACAGAATTCTTTCAAGCTCTTTACAAGAGCATACGCAGCAGTCCCAACCTTGTGCTTCACTACGCACGAATCTTCCTCAGCAACCGCTCCAACTCCACGAAATCTCTACTGCTTTTGAATCTTGAAGTTGTTTGATTTCCAGTTCACTTTTCTGGCATTTTCAGCTTATTTTCTTTTATTATTCTGCTTTGTGTGATCAACAGGCCAAAATGGGGCCAAAGGGAATAAAACTCGCATCCCCATTCACTTGCGTGCATACGAAACGCGGATTTCGCGGTCGGGCAGGATTTGGAAATTGTTGAGCTGTTGCTTGGCCAATGTCGCTTGAGCCTCAACTTCATACTCCACGAATGCTAAAAAGGATACATGCAGTTGAGAAAGACGTTCAATCTGTGGCGAGAGAAAAAAATGCCCTTACCAATGTCGCTTTTTCCTGGAACGAGACGGACTTCCTTGAATCCCGGAATTCTGCAGACGGGGGAGTTTGGGTGAGATTGATTTGGGAGAAACAGCAACACAGATTGCCGAGAAAATAAAATAAAATAAAAAAATAAAACAAAACAAAAAATTTCACGCACTGTTTGAATAGTTCTGCCAGTTTTTCGTCTGTGGTTTCGGTCGGAAGGTTTTCGATAAAGAGAATGCTGTTGGGTGGCAAGAATTCTGCAGGCATTGGGGCGCCTCCAGGAAACCATCCGGTGGCTCCCAAAGTTGGCACGTCTGACCGAGCTTTCTTTGGTTCTTTTGCTTTCTCGGCTTGAGAAAGGAAAGCACGCGCGCATAGGGAAAGAGGAAGAACGTGGAAGAGTGAGAAAAAATGATCAACTACAAGGGAAAAAAAAAATCGACCCACCTTTCTCAATAGCGCGCTTCTTTTTGTGCTCTTCCAGGGTTCCATCCGCCTCAGAAAAGATAAAGTTTCGGTCCCGTGCGTATTGGATATCCTATGAAAAATGAACCCCACCCCACTCAGTCAGGGGGAAAGCCAATAAAAATAAAAAACAAAACAAAGGCAGTACCAAGGGCAAAGAAAACAGCGGGAATCCTTGCACTTCACCCAATGCTTTCGTAGCACTGTCCACATTTTTATAAGTGACGAAAGCTTGTCCCCTCAATGTGATGTTTGATTTTGCGCGGATTTGGATGATTTCTCCGAACCCGGAAAAGATGGCATCGAGCGACTTTTTGATTGCTGTGATTGCGAAACGGAAGAGTTTGGTATTTGTTGTTGCGAGCGAAACGAATTGCACAAGCATTTTGCATGCGCTTACTCTTGAGGGCTATTTTTTCGTTGAGATTACGGACATAGAGAGTATGGTTGGGCTGGGGTGATGAGAAAGAAGGGGTAAGAAACGGTTCTCAAAGGATTGCTGAGTTGAGCACCTCTGTCGGTGGGGCAGCCAGGGGTCTTCGCCTGGGAGCTGACTGGACAGCAATACCAAGTCCAGGCACAAGCATTTGTGAAGCCGACCCAGACGCCAGAGCACTGGGCGGTGGAACAAACGTGGAGACTGTGTTCATGATGGCCGTGTGTTTATCAAACGCTTTTATTTATTTAAAATAAATATATAACCAGGAAGTAAAACGAAATGGACTTCCTCTTTGGACCCCGCAAGACACCGGCACAGAAGCTGAAGGAGCACCAACGGTCGCTCAACAAGGCCGTGCGCGATCTAGACAGGGAGAGAACCAAGCTCGAAACTCAGGAGAAGAAGCTCATCTCAGACATCAAGAAGAGCGCGAAGGCGAATCAAATGGTATCCTTCGCCCTCCATGCCCCCTTCACTACTGCCCAGTCAGTCTGTTCTGCTATTCTCCTCTTGTTTACTCTCTCCGAATGCTGATGCTGTCCATTTATGATTCGAAATATTCAAGAATGCTTGCAAAGTCATGGCAAAGGACCTTGTACGTACAAGACGGTATATTCAAAAGTTTTACCAAATGCGCACGCAACTGCAAGCTGTTGGGCTCAGGATTCAGGTTCTTACGTTTTCTTTTTCGAATGCTTGTCGCGTTTTCTCAAAGCTCAAGCACCGCAGACAATGAGCTCGAACCAAGCCATGGCCGATGCCATGCGCGGAGTCACGAAAGCAATGCGGAGCATGAACAAGGCCGTCAATCTGCCGCAACTCACTCAGATCATGATGGACTTTGAGAAGGAGTCGGACATGATGGACATGAAGGAAGAAATGATGAACGATGCTATTGACGATAACATTGACGAGGAGGAAGACGAGGGCGAAAGCGACGCGATCGTGAACCAAGTTCTTGACGAAATTGGAATCAACCTCAATCAAGCGGTGAGAGGTTTTTGGTTTGTTTGAGGGCGCATTAAGCTGTGTATACTTACGCGTTTATGAGTGCAGCTTGTTGATGCACCCCAGACGAAGCTGGGAGGCAAGACGGTTGTTGAGCAGACGCCTGAGCCGATGCTCGCGGGGGGTGATGCATCGCTGCAGGAGCGTCTCAACAACCTGCGCCGTGACTAGACGCGCGTGAGGCCGTGTGTTTAAAGCAGTCGCGTTGTTGTTTGTTTGTTTCGATCCTTCGCTTCCAGAAGGAAGGACAAATAAAAGAAAATTGCAATCAAAAAGAAATCACCAAAAGAAACTCTATCACCAGTAGCAAGAGCATGGCCCACAACAACCAAAGCGAGCCAGCTTTCCTCATTGCAAATGACCACGAATCCAGCACCACCGACACCGCGACCAACAGCGTCTTCCAGGCTGAACCTGCCGTGCCCGCCAACAGCAGCGCGCAAGGCCCTTCCCACCCAGACATCCAGCTGGACGTGATCACCACCAACCCAAAGGAGAAGGAGAACATGGTCTCGTTCGCCCTTCCCTCGGCCACTTCAGCCGCACCCAAGCACAACGACGGGGGCGACATGCGCTCAATGTCGGTCAAACTCGACGGCCAGGGTTAGTTGAACTTACTTTAGTGCACAACCTGCTTCACCACATTTTTAAATGCAAGCCCTCTGATTTGATTGCGCGCAGCGAGTATCGAGCACCAGATCGACATTCATGTCGTCGACTTGGTCGAGGTTGCAAACAACAGCGGCTTCACGCTCGCGGACATTCTAGAAGGTCTCAAGTACGTCATGGACTACCGCATCCGCCACGGCAAGATGCTGCATCTGAACGCGGATCTCATGATGCGGTTGATGGAAGCGCTCCTCATGAACACCGGGCACGAAACGGGTTCGTTGATGAAGAAGAAGCCGACAGGTGCGTCCGTCTCTTTTTCATGATCAAACCTTCGAAAATACTGAAAATTGAAAAACTCATCCATCAGCCGATGCCGATCTCGCATTCACTCTCTTTGGAGAGTTCCTCGAAGAAGTCGAAGAGTTTCGCCGCGCAGTTGGAACCAAGTCCGCAACCGATCTCCGCCAATCTCTAAATATTCCTGGCCGATGCCAACCAAACTCAACCAAAGAGCAACGAGAAGATGCGGCGGCAATATTGAACCTTCTGACGACTCGGTTCGTCCAGTTCGAAGACTGGCGCGAGCTTGTTCGCCCGGACGAACATGATGATGCTGAGGCCTTGATCAAGGAGTACGCACCCCGTTTCGCAAATGCTGCGGGTGCGCCAATCATGCCTCCAGTCGACGAAGATATTTTCCCCCCACCAGGTATGCTTTCGTCTTTTCTTCATCAAAATCTTCCATTGACACAACTATTTCATTTTGATTCACAGCTCTATATTTTGACAAGAACAGCGAAAAACTTGCACACATGTTTGGAAGTGATATTCATAAAGGTCTACCAGAATCTAGCGTCCCAAAACTGCTCGCTCACTACGGTCCCAACGCGTTACCCCCGCCGCCCAAGCCTTCGATCCTCAAAATGCTGTGGACCCAAGTGACTGATCTGATGGTCATTATTCTGATTCTCGCGGCAATCGCCGAGTTTGCTATGAATGACCCTAGAGCAGCTACTGTCTTGCTTATTGTTGTTGTGCTCAATGTCATCATTGGGTTCTCTCAAGAGTTTAAGGCCAACCGTGCATTGGAGGCTTTGCTCACATTGAGTGTTCCAAAGGTATTATCATGTGTTTGATTCATTGGATTCGTTGAATCTTGTGAATTCATATTCGTTACATTTGATCAGGCGACGGTGATTCGTGACGGAATTCAATCCATCGTCGATTCAAAAGAGCTCGTTCCAGGAGATTTGGTTGTGCTTGAGGAAGGTGATGCAGTACCCGCCGACTTGCGTCTTTGCGAGGTGTCACAATTGGATATTATTGAAGCCATTTTAACTGGTGAAACTGTGGGTGCTGAAAAGAGTATCCGGACTATTCGTAAGAGGGTGAGTTCCCATCCTTCACAAAAATTCGAAATACTTGGACGCAATATTAAAAAAAATCTTGCTCTTTCAGACGAGAAAGCTCCCATTGGGTGACTGTAAAGGCAGCGCGTTTATGACAACTGTCGTTGCCAGGGGCCGCGGAAAAGGAATTGTTGTTCGTACAGGAGAAAGCACTGAGGTAAGACGCACATCTCCGCACACCTGATTGGTGGTTTTCTTACAGTTTGCCCCGTTTCTCTGCAGATTGGTCGCATTTCAAAAGCCATCACATCCACGAAAACAGAACAAACCCCCATTCAAAAGAAGTTGCAGTCTTTGGGATTGTGGCTCGTGTTTCTCTCCGTCTTTTTATGTATCCTGGTCATCATCATTGGTCTTGCCTACAAGCGCCCTATCAAAGATATGTTGGAAGTGGGAATCAGTTTGGCGGTTTCCGTAATTCCAGAGGGTCTGGTGGCCGTCGTGACTGGTATGACAAAATGAGTTTCTGTTTCATGACCTTTGTTTGCATCTAAAGTGGTTTATTTGCTCTCATAGTGACCATGGCTTTGGCCGTATCGAGAATGGCTAAACGTAACGCCATTGTCAGAAAACTTCCTTCAGTTGAAACACTCGGATCTGTTACCCACATTTGCTCTGACAAGGTTTGTTGACCTACTTTTTGTCGCTGCTGATGCTGACCCTTTCTCTTTCTTCCAGACCGGAACTTTGACAGAAGGAAAGATGGGAGCCTCTGGATTATGGACCTCAGACAACTCGCTTTACACTTTCTCTCATCCAAAAGCTGGTGCTGAAGGCGCCGTCTTGATCGCCGATCGCACCCCTTTAGCCGTTGCACTGTCTGACATCCCTACCCACTCGGGTATCCATGATGACAGGCACAAAACAAACATGAAAACCGCTTCGAAATCTGTCACTGATGCTCCTGCACACCTCGTTGCTGCGTCAATGGTTTCTGCCCTCTGCTGTAACGCGTCTGTGGAAAAAGATGCCGACTCTCCAACTGGATTTAAAGCGACTGGAGATCCTACCGAAGTTGCCCTCGTCGTTGCATCACAGGTGGCCGGATTCACAAAGTCCTACTTTGAAAACACTGTGGGTCTTGAGAAATTGGGCGAATACGCGTTTGACAGTGATCGTAAAATCATGAGTGTTTTATACGCTCAAAAAAGTGGGTCGTCATCAAGCAATCTCCAGTTGGACACCAATGCCAGTTTCATTCTCGTCAAGGGTGCTCCAGAGGGTGTCTTGCGTCGTTGCAAGAGTTACTTGCCACCATGTCGCGATGAAGCTACTGATGACTCTGAAGCTCGCGGAAACGGATCATTCTTTGATTACATGAACAAGATGCCTGCTGCAGAGATGTCTGACGAGTATGGAAACTACATTTCAGAGCGTGCTGAGGCAATGGCTGGTCAAGGTCTACGTGTGCTTGCTTTCGCAATTCGTAAAGTCCCGCTTGCAGATGCCACTCGAATCATTGCATCGAAAAAGCAAGCTGAAGCTGAAAGCAACCTTACATTCCTTGGTCTGATTGGTCTGATTGATCCACCAAAGTAATTTGCAATTTTAGTTTGCCTTTTTTTAGCTGTCTGCGAAACTAACACTTGATTCTCCAGGGCGGGTGTGAAAGAGAGTGTTGCCAAGTGTAAAGGCGCCGGTGTCAAAGTCATTATGATTACAGGAGACCACATTACCACCGCAACTTCCATCGCTCGTCAGCTCGGAATTGTGGACGATGTCGACGTAAGTGACTTTTTAGCTGGTCTGTAAGTTACATGAAGTAAAAACTTACCTGCTGGCCTACAGAACCGTGTCATGAAAGGAGTAGAACTCGACTTGATTTCGGAGGACGCTTTGGCTGACTTGAAACCTTTCCCGGTGGTATTTGCGCGAGTGAGGTACTGAAATCGTCTCCTTTGTAGTGTAAAATGAAAGAAACTAAACGTATCTCCTACAGTCCTGATAACAAGTTGAAAATCGTTACTGCACTACAAAGCAGACGTTACGCGGTTTGTTCATTATGACATTTGTGCAACGACTGACGCAATTCTAAACTGCTTTTATTGAAAAGGTCGCAATGACTGGAGACGGAGTGAACGACGCCCCTGCCATCAAGAAAGCCGACGTCGGTATTGCGATGGGAATCGGAGGTACCGAAATTACCAAGCAGGCCGCAGACATTGTTTTGGCCGATGACGACTTCAACACAATCATTGAGGCCGTCAGAGAAGGTCGTCAAGTGTTTGACAATATCAAAAAATTTATCGTGTACTTGCTCTCATGTAATTCTGCCGAAATCTTCCTCTTCCTCACGTGAGACCTTTTTTTTTTTTTTTGGATCTTCCACTTCAATTGACCTTTCGTTGACTTAAAATGCCGCTACTCACTTACTCAGTTGTGCGAGTATCAATGTGGAGCTACCGTTTACCACCATCCAAATTCTATGGGCCAATATCATTGCCGACATCCCCCCCGCTATGAGTCTGGGAGGTTTGTAAAATTTTTATTCCTTGTCGAAAGCCCCAATATCCTATCAAAAACCTAACTTGTGTTTGTTGTACAGTTGAACCTGCCGAGAAAAATGTTTTGACACGACCACCACGCTTCCCTGGTCAGGGTGTGCTTACCCCAACAATGGTCTTTGTGATCATCTGCCAAGCACTCATTCAAAGTATGGCAACCCTTGCCGTTTATTTAATTGCTCAAAAGGGAGGTATCCGCGATGCATACACCCTGGAAGCTCAAAGAAGTTTGGCATTCGCCAACTTGACGACCATGCAGCTGTGTCAGTCATTCCTGTCAAGAAGTGTCGAGCTCAGTGTGTTTACCACGGGAATTCTTGAAAACAAGTTTATGGTTGGCGCTTTCATTCTGAGTTTTATCTTGATGATTATGGGCTTCTACCTGCCAGGTTTGTTTTACTACTTTTTTTTTTTTTTTTGCGGGGGGTCCATCTAAAATCTGCGTTTTGCCAACTTTTTTTTTCTTGCAAAAATAGGATTGAACGAATGGTTGGGTCTTCAAAATGTTGGGTATGGATGGGTAGCAGTCTTGGTTTCTGTTGTGATCCAGGTTGTTTTGGTTGAAGTGATGAAACTCGCAGTCCGAGCTGCAGTGAAACGTGAAAACGCTTCCTACAATCAAGACTACCACAGCCGTCAACCAACCAACAAGAAAAAGTGGGGATGGAAGTCGAGCAATTAAACACAAAAATATCCGGTTGGTTTTTTCTTTTTTTTTTTAGCAAAAGGGGCATGTTAGTTTGGGACGCGTTTTGGATTGGATGAAAATGGGGAAATACATTCGTTGTTGTACATTCTTGCATGCGTGTTTATATTTAACGTCTGAGAAACATGTCTTTCTGGTTGTCCTGCTCATCTCTGTGTCGTTCCGTACAGTCAATGTTGAGAGGTACAAACAATCAGGCCAATCCCATGTATTGTGGGTTTTATGATAAAC
>QEAP01000402.1:0-23394 GCA_006535975.1 Chytriomyces confervae | reverse complement strand
CTTGGATCAGTTGAGATGATGTAGTTTTCAAATAAAGGAGTCTCAAACGCATTTCCTGATCCCACAGTTTTTGAGATTTCTTGATGGCTTACACGCTGCGGACTCTGACTTTCAATGCGCGTCGAGGAGTTGGAGCCGGCTGTCGGGATGGATTCAGTGTTGAGCTCGCTTGCAGATGACGATCCGACACCGATAAATCTCTTCAGCGATCCAAGCACGAGCCGTTTGAAACCAGGTCTTTTCCCCTCTGTGTTGAATGAAGTGCGTTCGTGAAATGTTGGTTCAGCAAATCCAAACGAATCGGGCATCGTGCTGTCGCCACTTAATCCACTTAGCCACCACCATGAGTACGGCGTGCTTGTCATGCATTCAACACCAAGCCGATCCAGCGCATTTGATGCATTTGTTGGTGTATTTTTGAAGCGGCTTGGTTGACTGCCGGAAGCTCCGTTGAACGTGCTCGACCGGAAACGGGGAGACGGGTTCGAGCAACTGATGCGAAGAAACTGGTTTGTGGACGAGTTTCTGCTCTCGGAGCTGTTGCTTGAGTCTGCGTGAAGCAGCGGACGAGGGAAGTCTGCGATGGAGTCGGCGGGTTCGAGTGCAGCAATGGTTTCAAGGCTTTCGAGGATTGCGTCTACGTTGACTCCAATTTTGGCGGCTTTGGAGTTGGAAGAATGCCGCGCCAAATTGGTGGCTGAATTGGGTTCCGCCGGCGCTGCAGAGTTTCGTGCTGTTGCAAGCGAGTCCCGGGAGAGGTAAAGCGCCCGTGACTGGATTGACGCCTTGGCTGACTTTTGAGAAACGCGAGTTGATTCATTTTCGACGAACGATTCTGCCGGATTGTCGGCGATCGGATTAAGGGTGTCCAAACTGCTGCAACTTCCTGCGGTGCCGAGAGTCGCCTGTGACTGATACAAGTCGTCTAAACGCCTGTCCAGGCTTGAACGATGCGGGTGATTTTTAACCTGATACGCGCTTTGGCTGCTGGCCAGTTTGGAATCAGGATACGTTTTCAAAGGGGATATGGAAATGACGATGGGGGTAATGTCCGAGTCGCTGTCCGAGGAAATCGATTTCGACCTGGCTTTAAGACTTCGGCCAGTTTCCCCAGCTTCAATATCAGACACTTCTTCTTTAATGGCTGGTGTAGCTGGTGTCTGAAGAGTGACAGTAGACTTTGAACCAACAACGCCTTTGACAGATTTTACGGATAGCTTCTTCTTAATTCCATTTAAGAACGATGGCGTCGAAACAGACGCTGTTGACGCCAGATTCTCCTGCGAAGAAAAATGGTCGATCGGGCGATTGCGAAACAAACGAAGTGAGAAGCGACTCGTGTTGCTCGCAGTGCTTCGCGCGTCCGAGTCTTCGTTCCTTCCCGAAAAGTAGCTTGATTCGGCACCTGTGCCCGACCCTGATTGGTTCGATGATTGTCGCGGTTTGCGGATTCGGCCCATGCTCGAGGAGGATGTCGGGAGGATATAGTCTGACCCTGAAACATCCACCGTCATTACTCCAGGGTCCGGAGTCAGTTTTGGATTTCTTTTGAAGGCGCGTTTTAAGCTGCTCGAGAAGGATGTGGCCATCGTTTTGATTTTTGGGGTTGCTGGGTTCGTTTCTGGTGTGGACGATGGGGATTCCAGCAGACCGTGGTTTCGAGTGGTTGTAGTGGTTGAAGACGCGTCGCGTAGGTCGCGTGTCTGTTGGAGTGGCTCAGTCCGTGACATGTTTTGCATTGTTTTCCCCTTTAACTGATTTGTAATTTATTTTAGTTTAAATAGTTGAAAATGCTGGCGCAGAGCAAACTTAACACACCACAAGATGCGAGCTTTGCAGCCTTCAAAGCAGACCACGACGACGTCGTGCATGACGTCGAGTACGACTACTACGGGAAGCACATTGCCGTGAGTCGGAGGGTTTTTATAAAGAGTACCCGCTTCTAAAGCCGTCTCTCGCAGACGTGTTCCTCTGACCAGCGCATCAAAGTCTGGCGTCTGAAAGAGGCGAGTGCTGTCGATGCGGAGATGACTCCCGAATGGACCACCGTCGACTCGTGGAAGGTTCTGACCTTGCTTGAATGAGCACGCCCTGCTTCAAACTAAATATTGCCCGACTTGGCAAATGGTCCCGGCTTTAAACCGACCGACAGGCGCATGACGGCAGTATCGCAAAAGTCGCGTGGGCGCATCCCGAGTTTGGAAACGTGATTGCATCTTGCTCGTTGGACCGCACAGTCAAGATTTGGGAAGAGCACGAAAATGGTATTCGAATTCATTCGGCTCGTATTGTGGATAGGGCATAAACTCACATAATTGGGTTTAGAGCCGTTAAACAGCGGAAGACGTTGGAAGTTGAAGGCAACGATCGCTGACTGTAAGGCAATGGTGCAAGGCATTGAGTTTGCACCGCATCATTTGGGCTTGAAACTGGTGACTTTGTGTGCGATTGTTTCATTCATATTCTGCCCATAAAAGCTCACTCGGTTATCTCAGGCGACATGTTCTGCGGATGGGTGGGTTCGGATCTATGAAGCCGCCGACATCATGAACATTGCAAACTGGACTCTCTCGGTTTGATACGATTCGAATTGATTGTGTATTCATGCGCTGAATCCGTGATTTGTTTTTCATTTGTTCAAAGGGGGAATTTGAAGCTGCTCCTGGAAGCAAAGAGACGGACCAACTTTGCATCTCATGGTGCCCATCAAGGCTTCAACCTCAACAACTTGTCGTAGGCTGTGGAGATCAGAATGTGGCGCGGGTGAGTCAGAGAGAAATGAGTTTGCGCGGCCCGTCAACTGACAGAACGTTTGCAGATTTATCGTCTTAACGCCAACAATCAATGGACCGCGTTCGAACATCTTCCCAAACATCTGGGCCAAGTTACGGATGTTGCATGGGCTCCAAATATGGGACGTAGCTACCAGCTGATTGCGACTGGCTGCAAAGATAATCACGTTCGTTTCTATAAATTGACATGGGAGGGCGCGTCCAAAACCGATGAAGCTGTGAGATTGGCGCAAACAACTGCTGGAATCGCAAAAGGAAAATGGAGGGTTGAATTGGCCAGCTCTTTCAATGACCATCAATCTGAGGTATTTTTGTTTTGCTTTTCAAGTTTTATCTTTTTTGCATTAGTGTATTCAGACAATGCGACAGGTTTGGCGAGTCGACTGGAATATAATTGGAACTGTTCTTTCCTCATGTGGGCTGGATGGAACCGTTCGACTTTGGAAATGTGAGTGTTTCCGTGCGTTTTCTGTGTCCAACCTCTGATCCATCATCCCATTTTGCCCCCTCAGCAACGTACCTTGGGGACTGGTCGTGCTGTAATGTTATAAACAGTGAATGAAGCTGTAGTCGGAATAAAGATTTCAGATATTTTTATGATGCTCCAGCTTCGATCATTTCCTCAAGCTCTTCCTCAAGCCCCAAAAGTGCGGCCAGTGCTCGACATCCGTCATCGCAACTACCAAGAAACACTGCATCCTTCCCATTGTCCGGATTAAAGTTCCCGACAACTTCATTGTTGATCAACAGTCGTGGAACATCCTTGCTCAAGAGTAACGGAAGCATCGCGAACGGTGACACTTTGAGTGACGAACCCATAACAATCACTGCATCAGCTTTTGCAAAATCCGTTTTGAGACATGTGAAAAACCGTGCCGGAAGTTGCTCGCCGAAAAATGTAATATCCGGTTTGACTAGGCCGGCGGGACAGTCTGGGTTTTCGCAAGTGGGTATTTTGCCTGCAAATACTTGCTCCTTCACCCATTCTTGCGTGTAAGTTGCTCCACAGGGTGCAGTATACGGTTCCTCGCTTTCCTCTGCTTCCTCCTCTGAACTGGAATGGTTGGGATTGTTTTCATTTTCGCTGCTTTGATATTGATTCGGTTTCGGTTTCAGTCGACCGCCGACACACTTTGCTGATGCAAAGGATCCATGCGCCTCGACCAAAAACTCTTCTCGAATCCCCGCCACACGTTCAAGGGTATCAATATTCTGAGTGAAATTTCGAAGCAGGATCCCTTTCTCTGCTAGCAACTTGATAAAGAAGTGCCCTGGAGTGGGTTTGAAGTTGCCTGGGTATAATTCGCGCGCCAAAAGGAAAAACGGGTTCGGATTTCGCCTGAAAAAGTCTATATCAAAAATGGATTGCGGAGACGGTAGATTGTATTTGCCGAGGTTGTCGTAGAGCCCAGTTCCGGGGGTTCTAAAGTCGGGGATGCCTGCTGATGTCGAGATGCTGTTTTCCAATTGTCAGAAGATCATTGGAACATAATCAAAACGAATATGAAGCTACCCGGCGCCCGTCAATACTAGGACCGATGAGCATTTGTGTTTCCTCAAATAGTGTGCGAAGGATTCGATGGAAGCGTGTTTCAGTATGCGCTGGTCGGCAACAACTGCCGCGCCACCGGAAGACACCGGGAGACAACCGGGAACAACCGGAAGCCTTTCTCTGAACAATGCTCGACGCAGCAGACGCAGCGTTGCGGCGAGCGCAGGCATGCGTTTTGTGACTGCGACGAATGCGGCGCACGTGTCGCAAAAGACGCGCAGGTCGCGCAGAGACACGCCCAGCACATGCGCTGCGTCTGGACAGCCCACCTGCGTGCACTGCAGGCACAACCACTGCTCGGAAAGAACAAGTCGGAAACGGCGCCTTTTCTTGGCTTGATTATATTGATTTGCCCGTGACGGTTATGATTGAATGTAGTTTGATTTGACAAGTCGGATCAAGTGTTTTGATGAGTTGTGTTGTCCGGTTCGGTGGTTCGGTAGTTCGGTGGTGGAGTTGTTGAGTTTGTTGAGCGTCAAGACGAATATCCAGAAAGGGTCTCACCAGCAGTAAACAGCCTGACCGCCGTTTCGGTGCGCTGCAGACGCGATGCGAATGCTTCCTCGGCTGCGTGCGGGCATTCGTGCGTCCATCTGGGCTTGCGTTGTTCGCTGTCCATTTTCAATGACAATTCTTTTTAACTTTACTTTTTATTTACACAGCTTAAACCAGTCGTGCGCTAGAATCTGCTCCAGCGTGTACCGTCGCACTGGATTCACGCGGCACATTTCGTGCAAAAGATGCAGCGCATCCCCCTCGACACCATCCAGAGCATCGAAAGGGAATCGTCCGTGATCGGCACTGACCAGATCAAAGAATCCAACGGTATCCTTCTGCATAGATTCGCATGCTGCCGGCAGTCCGCCATCGTCGTTTAGTAACACATACAAAACTAGACCTGTGTGAGATGGAAGTAACTTTAAAACTCAGACTCTGAAAATGGAGCCATTAAGCTTACCCAGCGCAAATACATCGGCAGCCGATCCGTCTTTTGGTTGATCGGCAAAGGGGGAATCGGGGAGGAATTCTGGAGAAGAGACCAGCTTTGTTCCTGAACGAGTTGTCAGTGCATGGGTGGATGAAGGCTTCATTAAAATCACGCGTACCGTATTTCCGAATGTCTGCAATCGGTTTCGCATGGCCAAAGTCAACAAGCCGGATGCTGGGAGACGGCCAGACGTTTTCCACCGGGCCGCCTTGGGAGACAACGATGTTTTCGAGTTTGATGTCGTTGTGGCTGTACCCCCTTCCTTTCATTGCCAGCAATGCCTGGGATATTTGTCTGACGATCTGCTTAACATGTTCTGCTGGTATCCGTGCCCTTCCAGTTTCCTCAAACATTCGAGATCGGACAGCGTAGGACCACGCAAACAAATCGTTGGCCCCATTCGCGACCCTCAACGTCCGCACAACGCCATTACTGTCAGATCTGAACCGCAGCGGCTGCAGCTCATCCACCGATACCGACGGATGAGCACTCCCACATACATCCGTGACAAGATACCAGTGGCTCTCGTCCTCCCAGTGCTCAACGTACTGCACCAGATACTCCGATGCCGTGCACACTGCCCGCATGGCCGAGATTTCGTCCCCGGCTCGCACGCTGCCTTTATAAATGATCTTGATTGCCACAGAGACTCCAGACATGTCGACTCCAACGAGTACACATCCGTTCGCTCCAAACCCAACCACTTCATGCACGATGTACTTGCTTAGCTGCATCTGGCTGCTGCTGAATCCCGAGACGATTGACGCACGCATTTTCTCCTCCTTTGTCAACCCCGCATAGCGATCTTTGCCTGCTGCTATGGGTGTGTCTGCAGTACTTGAAGGGATGTCTTCGGCCGTGTCGGGATGGGCAAAGACCCAGCGTCCCAGCGTCCCAATCAGAGACATGAACTCGAACGCGGGTGGTATCTTTGACTTGAGCTTGTTTGGAAACGGGCACAAATTGACAAGTTGGCACAACTTGGAATTTCAGTCACCAAACAACCTTACTTGCAAGGATGCGGAAAGCCGCGTTCAGACGCTTTTTAACATTAAAGGCTGCAAGTCTCTGCGCCGTGCCAGCGTTGCTTGTCTTGTTTCTCACCTTACCACGACCCATGGTTATCTCGCCTTATTAGGAGAATGGCACCCAACGAACCCACCGCCAGTACCAGTATGAGGAGCATGCGGAAAACCACTTTGCGTACCTGTGGAAATCAGAAGTTTCGATCCCGGGCAACTGCTCAGAAGTTTATCTTCCTCGAAAGCGCGGCCGCCACCGACAGCCAACCAGAGCCGGCAGCAGCCGCCGCATACCGATCCCAAATAAACTGCGGGACCGAGAAAGAAGAATTCTCGGCTTTTCGTTCCCAGTTCGAAGCAATGTGCCAACGCGTTTCTGGCTTTGATACGGGCAGCTTTCGCAATCTTTCATGCACCCACTTTTCACTGTCTCAACGTATACTCGCTGCTTTCATCTTTTCTCAAAAAAGCCGATTTCATGCGCTAAAACTACAATGCCAAATACTTTTTCGAGGTTGGCAAAGAGAAAAGGTCATCTTCCCTCAAATAGAAACCCCTTTCAATCCTCGCTCACGGGGACACTCCTCGGCTGGCACTGGGAACGGCCGCATTTTTACCGGTGGGACACGGACTCGGACATTCAAATTGAGCGTTTTCGCGAGCTTTTGTACGTTTGCGGCGGCGGTTTAATCACATTGCTGAATTCGCGGTTCCTTTGTTTGACCGAGTATTTGTCGTGCGTTCTTGCTCAGGCATATAGCGCGATTGATGCGAGGGCTGCATTGATACAAAGACGGGGTGTTTGATGGATATTGCTGGCCTCGCGATTTTGGACAGTGGCGATGAAAGGTGGTTTGCAAGAAACCGCACGCGTATCGGTTGGCAGATATTCTACCGTTACATGAAACCGTGTTTAAAGGGGTCAAGGCGCGGGAGACCGCACGCGGCCTTGCGGATTCTGAAGGAGGAGTGCGGCGAGGCTGCATTGGTGTCGACCACGTACAGACCGTCTAAAATATCACGGATATACAAGTGGAATGGCGGAGGCAACGAATGGATCGCTTCTTGAAGTTTGAGTAGCAGAATAAAATGATGCTTGAGTAATGAAGACAGTTGGTAATCATTTCAACTGTTTTTGAGAAATCTGATTTCAACCAATGAGATTCATAGTTTATTGCGCGAGGGGGGGTGTATGCAGTTTTTAACGTGAGATGTACAAATACGGACAGGAGGTCATGATAGAGAGAGGCTTGGAAAAAGAGCAGGAGGCAGCTATACAGGAACAAAAATAGCGAAAAAACATGAAAAGTATAAAAACAAAAACAAGACATTCCCAAAAACGTCTCATGTCTTTTCACGCGGCAGACAGCCACGGATGCGCCAACACCTGCGCCATACCCATCCTCTGCGCCGGATCAATCCTACACATTCCATGCAACAAATTCCACCCATCTTCACATAAATCGGGGATCCCTTCAAACGGGAAATATCCGTTACTCTGCGCGAGAAGTTCGAAATACCCCAATGATTGTGTGCCGGTGGGTAACCGACAATCCTTGTTCAACAACGTGTATAGACACATTCCCAGCGCGTATACGTCTGCGGAGCGGCCGTCAAGTTCTTTGCGGTTGAATGGCGCGTCGTGTAACAGTTCGGGCGGGGATACAGCTTTTGTGCCATACGATTTGATGCCGTGGTAAATGTATTTCGAGTGCCCGAAATCGGCGAGGCGGATGGATGCAGAGTTGTCAGAAACCGCGTCACCCGTGTCGGTGGCAGCTTGAATAATAATGTTTTCAATCTTGACGTCGCCGTGGTAGAAACTCCGGCTGTGAATAACAGACAGAGCCACGGCAGCTTGCTTGATGATGGATTGGATGGGTTGGAATGCCAACAAAGTGTGGCCCTCGGTTTTGAACAAATGTAACCTGAACCACGCACGCCCCCACAAATGAAAAAATTAAGTCCATCGGCGAAAAAAAGCGCGAAATGCTTCTCACCGATGCACATAACTCCACGCCCACAGATCCGACGAACCAGAGTGAACTTGGAACGATCGGCCATTCACAATGATGGGTCGGAACTGCGTGTCCTTCGGCCGCTCGCCAACTGCGGCGTAGCTCATCCAGTCGGAGCCTGTTGATATCAAAAGTTCAGACACACACGGCTAAAACAAAACAAAAAAAAAAACGTGGCAAGAGAGAATGATAAAACGCACCAAACAGTTCAGTAACAAGATAAAAGTGATTCGCATCCTGCCAGTCATCCACATACTGGAGAATCGAAGATGTCGAAGCAACATCCGCAAACGCTTTCAGCGCTTGGACCTCGCCACTGACTTGATTCAAGTTTCCCGAGTGCGGTTTGTAAATGACTTTAATTGCGACAGCTTTAAATTCGGGTTTCGACAAATCTTGCGCGGCGAGAACAACGCCATTTGAACTGTTGTTTCGTTGTTGGTGGTGGTGGTGTGAGCAGCAGTCCTTACCGACATTTTCGAGAAAAGAAACGAGTGCGAAACACACACACACTACGTACCCAAACCCAACAATATTATGAATCGCATATCGAGAATGGAATTGCGAGTTTTCTGAAAACGCAGAAGCCAAACTCATGCGAGCTTTCTCCTCAGACGACAGCCCATGGTACAGAGGGAGTACTACCGGTTTCCGCGTCAAGGACCGGGATCGTGGGCTCTTGGCCGGGCTAAGCAGCTGCATGGTTGGAATCAAAGCACGCTGGCTGCGGATGGAGTTTGACTTTGTGTCGAGCATGGTGCACACGGAGTATCGTTCGGCGTTCATCGGTAGCAGTGATGGTTTGTCGCGGAGGAGGTGTGTATCGGGTTTGAGGCTGTAGTTGCTCTCGCTGTTCCGGGTGTTGTTTGTTGGGATTCCGCGAAAGTGCAATTGTGGAAATGAATCTCTTTCATCAAAAATGCTTTTTTTTTTATGAATTTGTGTCTCTTTTCCTTTTTACATAAATTTGTTATTTATCGTGTCTCGTTGCTTCTTGTCTCACGCCAAAGCCGCACTGCCAGTTGCACCTTGCAGCGTCAGACAGAGTCGCGCGCCACTCGCAGTCCTTCATCCACCCCACTCATCCACTCATCCAAACACTACAACTACAACACAGCTAGGCTCGTATTTCACAGTTTACTACTCGCACGCGAGATTTTAAAAATTAATACCAAAGTAAGGGGGGAAACGAAAACATCAGTGAGGAGAAGGCATGCTACAATGCGGAGGGGAATGAATACAGAGTGTCTCCATAATGAAGAAGAAAAAAAAAAACAAGCAAGAAGCACGGGCTGCCACTCGCAAGTAGTAGGAGGGAAAAGTAATGCAGGAGTCCCTGGTCGATGCGGACCAATAGGTTTTTTCGCTGTTGTTTGCGTTGCTGGTGGATTTGTTTTGAGGTTGCTTTTTTGCTGCACGACGGACATGGGTGGTAAGACTCAAGCCAACCATGGGTGCGCCAAAATATCCTCGATAGACATTCTTTTCGACGGATCCACTTGGCACATGCCGTTCATCAGGTCCCAAGCACTTTCGTCCAAGTCAGGAATTGCATCAAATGGATATCGACCCCCATCGCGTGCCAACAGCGCTTCGTACCCAACCATGCGAGCACGAATTGCACCAACAGCGGCCGGAAGTTCTCCATCAGAGTTCAAGAGCACATAGAGAACCAGGCCAAGGGCAAAAATGTCCGCCTTCGTGCCATCCAGACTTGCACGATCATACGGAGAGTCAAATAGAAATTCGGGAGGAGAAACGTCTTGGGTTCCATAGCTAGAGATGGGCATGTCGACTTTCTTTGCATGGCCGAAATCAGTAAGACGGATGGTTGGACGGTCGGCATCATCGCTGCCGCGAACAAGGCAGTTTTCAATTTTGACATCTCCGTGATAGTAACCTTGAGCGTGGATTTGGGAGAGAGCCGTAGCCATTTGTTTAACAATGTGCTTGACGGGTTCGGTAGGAAGAAAGGAGTGCTTTTCCGTCTGAGGAGCAGGAATATTTTTTAGCCTCAAAGATAAGAGTGGGATTTCAAAGCCAAGTTTTTTTTTTTTTTACCTGGAACATGTGTGCACGGTGGGCTTGGCTCCAGCTCCAGAGATCCGAGGATCCAGATGAGAATGGGAATACAAAGCGGGTTGTTTTGTCTTCGTGTGTGAGTTTAAAGGCGAGTGGTTTAAACGAGTCGCCAATGGCCAACGGAGATGCCGCTTCCCAATTCGATCCAAAAATTTGCGATACGAGATAAAAATGGTTGGCGTCCTGCCAATCGGCAACGTACTGAGTGATAAGAGGAATGTTGAAGGTGCCCGACAAGGTTCTGAAGGCATCGATTTCGGATGGCGTGGGTGCGTTCAGGCTGGGCTCGGCTTTGTAAATGATCTTGATGGCGACAGTGGCCGGTGCGCCTTCGAGAGTCATGTTCTTTGCAGCTAGGACAACGCCGTTCGAGCTGATGTGAAAAACAAGAGTTAATATAACGTGTTAGGTACAGGAGGTGGTATTGCGAGACTGGCTACGTACCCAAAGCCGATGATGCTCTTGACCTGGAAGACTGTTGTGAGTTCGACAGGGCTGTTGACAAAGGCGTTGACAACAGCTGCGCGGGCCTTTGCTTCGAGAGAGAGGCCAGCATAGAGAGCCTGGGATGGCTGTGCCTTCGCGCCAGATTCGGACTTTTTCGTTGCCTGCTTTGGCAGCTTTGGTTCAGTGGTAGATTTCGCAGGACGCTGTGTGGCGGGTTCCTTGTAGGACATTGGGGCAAAGCACATGTGACCGGGGGCAGAGGCAAAGAGGGCGACAGTCATTTGAGGCAGAGTTTGTTGTTGTTGTGGGTGGAGGGCGGAATGTTGGGTTGTTTTTATCGGAATGTTGGGTGCAGCACATGGGCTGTTTTTATTAATAACTCAACTCATGGGTGCCTTGCCAACGAAGCAGCGATCTGATTGGTCGGCTGAATGCCAAGCACTGCTGCTTGTTTTGTCTCTGCTTCCAGCCATTCTCTACTGTTCTCTCTCTTTCCAACTATTCTCTTCTATTCTCTCTCCTTCCAACTGGAACACCAACAAGGCACTTCTGCACAAAACTTCTTCTATAAACTGTTGTATTCAGAAACGCGCTTCAAAGAGCGCACACCAACAAAGGAAATCGGTCCTTGTAACAAATGACAGGCAGCGGCGCTAAAATAGCCGCAAACACACGCGCGCACAACTGATCATGTCCCAGCAGATCAAGCTGCGCAGCGGCCGGTGTAAACCAGTAGAAAGTGAAAGCCAACTTCACATGGCCAGAAAACCAAAGAGCGAGGGGTTTGTATCGGATCGTCAGCTTCAGTTCTCAGGCAAACCACGGATGCGAGAGCACTTGGTCGATCGTGAGTCTCTGTGCTGGATCCACGCGGCACATGCCATTTAACAAACTCCAGACCTGGTCGCTGCTGTCCACGTCAGCAAGGGCCTCGAAGGGGTAGCAGCCAGCAGCGCTCGCAAGAAGGCTCTCGTATCCGGCATTGCTGTCGTAGACCGTCTTTGGCAGCCGTCCGTCTTCACTAAGAAGCATGTAGAGCACCATGCCCAGTGCAAACACGTCCGAGGCACGTCCATCCACGTGTCCCTGTGCAAACGGAGTGTCCGCCATAAACTCGGGCCCTTGAAGCTCGGCTGTTCCGTAGTGCGCAATGCCGAGCGATGCGTGCTTGGAGTGGCCAAAGTCTGCCATCTTTACACGAAGCCCGCTCTGAACAAGAATGTTTTCAACTTTGACATCGCCATGGTAGAATCCCCGGCTGTGCATCGACTGTAAACCCAGAGCAGCTTGCTTGACCAGCTGTCGCACTGGCTCGAGCGGTAAGAGCCCGTGTCCTTCGCTGGCAACCATGAAAGAGCGGTGGGCGTGCTGCCAGCTCCACAGATCGCTCGATCCGGCACTGAACAGGTACTCGTGCACTTGAGTGCGTGTAGAATCCCGCGTTTTGAACACAAGTGGCTTCATGCTTTCGGAAACTGCGTCGGTGGATTGGAACCAGTCTGATCCAAACAAGTCCGTCACAAGATAATGGTGGTATGCGTCCTCCCAGTGCTCCGCCATGTTGAGCAAGTACTCCGATGGCTCCTCAGACAAATGTTGGAGAACCTCAATCTCGGACGGGCTGCGTGCAACTTTTGTGGACACCTTCTCCTTGTAAACAATCTTGACAGCGACTCCATCTCCACGGCTGTTCCTGGCAGCCAGAACAACTCCATTGCTTCCAAATCCAACAATTCGGATGATCTGATACTCGTCCAGAAACTTTGCGGTGCTGTTCGTGAAGGCATTGATGATGGCGACCCGAGCTTTGTCTTCGCCCGAGAGTCCATCGTATAGATACTTGCCAGCGAAAGCTGACTGGGCGACCATGGCTGCCAAGGCAGGCGGGACAGAGACACGCAAGGTTTGAGTTGGTGCGGGCTTCACGAGTGAGTTATGTTTCGGGGTGAAGACGGCGTTGGCGTAAGCGTAAGTTGGAGTGATTGCCATTGTGTGTGTGTGTGTGTGTGCTGAGCTAGTTTGTTGCTGTGGATGTTTTGTGGTGGGTTGAAAACTGATGCGTGTGTATAAATACGGATTTCACGATTTGCAAACAATGCGCAACGGGAATTCGAAATCTGGACAAATCATCGGGAAAATGTATCACGCCATTTCAAATTTAGTGTTTAGATATCCCCGCCGCGTCTCAGCAACAACTGCACTCCAATACACGCACTGCCCACAGGCGTGTGTACAGCATGCACACGCATCAGCACCAGCAGCAGCAGCACCAGACAGACAGACAAAGAAAAGTGATTTGCAATTTTATTTGGATTCGAAATTTCCACGTTGACATTTGAAATTTGACGTGGCACTTTTCGCCTTTCAATGACACTCTATATTTTTATTATTACGTGGTAACCACGAAGGTTGATTTGATATCAAACAATGTTCAAAGCACAGTTGCGCATTTGTAACATCAACACTCTCTCTACCAACCACCCAACCAACCAATTGACCGACGTGTAAGAAAGAGAACTGATGTCCGACACTTCTTCGCGCTCTCAGCCCCCATTGATTTCTTGCTCGCACTCATTTCAATTTCAGAACTGACCAATCACATCGCGTCGGATCGATCCGTTTGAAAGGAGTCATTGCGAGAATACATTCAACAGTCGGCGCAATAGAGACCATACTTTGGAAAACTATGCTTTTTTGAAATCAAAAGAGTTTGAAAAGGGTGTTGAAGGGTTCCAGTTGTGGTGTATGTCGTTTT
This sequence comes from Chytriomyces confervae, assembly GCA_006535975.1. Classification (NCBI taxonomy): domain Eukaryota; kingdom Fungi; phylum Chytridiomycota; class Chytridiomycetes; order Chytridiales; family Chytriomycetaceae; genus Chytriomyces; species Chytriomyces confervae. The sequence continues at coordinate 9,738 of QEAP01000402.1, read as the reverse complement.
TTTCCAGGTTGCTGGCATTTACGCGTTTCTTTCGAAAATGACCGAGAGGAATTCGCTATTTGGGCAGTGCAGCGTTGGAGGCTTGTTATACTGCCCCGTGGCACTTTTGACGTATACTCGGAAGCTGGTGTGCACATGTGAGCTATATTCACTTGCTTAGAGGCAAGACGGAGGCATGGACTGTTGTTAATGATCTTAATTTAAGATGTAAAATAAACTTGAAAAACGCGTCGGATCTGTGTTTTGAATGCGAGATTTGAGTGCAGCGTCACAGTCACACAAACGGAGAAAGTTACAAACATTGGTCAAGCCATCACGGGTTGAGTGGCGCAATCGGGATTGCGTGGGAAAAGAGAGAGAGAGAGCCACTTGAGCGACCCGGGTTCGAACCCCAATAAGGCTGAAGCCGGGGAGCGGACGAGCCGATATGAGAGATGGATATGAGAGATGGGAGTGGGAGGGGAGGCTCAGAACGACCCCAGCTTTTTGGTCATTCAGAGAAGTCCCAAATAGTTTTTATCCCCATTGCCCGAAGAGAGCCGCCACGCAAGGCCACTTGGCCAGGCGTGCAGCAAGTCCTACTCATAGAGAATGGGAACATTCTCTTTCTTGTGAGTTTTTGTTGCTTTTTGACGGGGCGCGTCGTTGTTTAAATACCCGTTTTCTGAGCCCATGAAAAAATTGCAAAATTTTCATTCTGGAATTGGTAAAAAGAAAGGGCTCTGTTCTGGAAAGCAGTGCTTGGCTTTCACATGGGGGTCTTGCTAGGGCACGCTGCGTGTGGATTGAGGGACTGAGACAGCAGAGACGGAGGGAGAGGAGGATGGAGCTGGGATTGAGAGAGAGACGAGAATGACGGAGAGAGAGGCGGCAATGTGCTTGTAGTTGTGGTTGGGGGGTGCTTGTAGAAGTTGGGGGGTGCTGGTTAGTGTGAAGGTGACAGCAGAAAACAGGGGATCTAGCAGAAGCTTGTGCCATCAACCACATCTGAATGACAAGAAACGCCTTTCTTTCTTTTTTCAAGTGTCGATATTCTCGGACATTCATTCGGACACTGCACAATCGCTGTACCCACACACCCCACTGGCGTGATTCTAACCTTGGTCTGCACCCAAAGTACTTATCACGTTGAAAGGGTCCTTGTTTTTGAACGAGTTTGGTTGACCTATAAACTTAAAATCAGAAACGAAAATGAAGCTGCTGCAACTGCCTGTCCAGATTGCAGACAGATCTGCTGGAAACTCCGCAAGCATGCCGATGACCTTCTTGTCGACCAAATGTCCAAGCGAATGACCAGCTTCCCCCGCGAGGGTTCTTTGTCGCATCCCCGTGCACGAAAGGCCCAAGAAGAATAAGGGCACAGTTTTCCATGCACCCACACCATTCCGGGAATCCTGGAGTGGTATTTCACGTTTTTTGGAGTTGGCGATGCAGATCATTGCGAGTGTTTGTGTCGAGCCGGTGCGCATTTAAGTCAGTTTACGCAATGACAACAGTGTCAAAATCGATGCTGCCTGGATCTCACTCGAAAGCCGTGTGCATTAAATTGCGCGAGAAACCGCTGTCACGGAATCATTGGAACTTCATATTTCCATATCAATACGGGACGTCATGAAAAGCTTGGAATCTGTGAGCCGCCGTTTTGACCAAAGGGAAATACAGCGATTGGATGGGTTCCCAAGTCCGCTGCGCGCCTGCGCGTATTGTCTCTGAACTGCAAAGTGAAATGAGCATAAAATAGATGGCAAGCAACATTGCAGATTTACTGCAACGCCTGAAGGACACCCAGGCACCCGCCCAATCCGCACCACCTCAACCAAACCCAAGCAATGCGCCATCCATCGATCTCGGCGCTTTGAAGGCTCTTGCAGCCTCGCTGAATGCCACCGCTCCAGCCATCCAGGCCGTCCCAACTCTCCCAACCCTCCCAACTCTCGCAACCCCAACGGCGCAGCCACAGTCAGAACCACCTCCTATATCAAACACACCTCCCGTATTTGATGTATCGAAAGCCCTGGCGATCCCTCTCAATGCATCTCTCATCAGCCAGGTCAAAGCGAATCTCTTCCCGTCAACCCCATCATCTTCAGAGCCACAGCCAGTCCCACAACTCGCATCGAATGCGTTCCTGCCTGATTTTATGCGCAAACACCAAACACCGCCGAATGCATTCAATCTAGACTCGCCCAAGTTCTCCCCTGCACTTTTACGACATTTGGCAGATATGAGCGAAGACGCTCGCGTTCAATCCAGCATAAATGCGCTGCGAACTTCGCAGCGGAAACTAGAAGTATCCATTGCAGAACAGCGGCGTATTATTGTTGAGCGCCATGACAAGGCGAAGCAGCAGTCGTATGCAGCGTAACTATTTCTTGTTCTTCATTTAGAGGGGGTGTAATTCGGGCTGATGCTTTTGTTTCGTTGTTATTCGATGCTGTCAGTGAGATTATGGGGAAGGATATGGACGAAGTATCGCGAAAAATGGAAGCGAATTTTGCGCGCGACTTGGATGAACTTGACAAGTACATATACACACAGCTGATGGACTTGCTCAAGCGGCAGCAGCATGAACTGGAAATGGTTGGCCCCCTTTTTTTTTATTTTTTATATTTTTTTTTATTTTTATATTTCATCAAACTGATATTTTCTCTCTCCAAGATCAAAGTCCCGTTCTTTCGAAGCACGACCGATTCAACGGAACTCGCGTTTCAGAAAAAGATTCTCGACATATTGTCTGATGCTGTCGAATAAACCCAAGTCAGATGTTCATTAATTCGCAAAACAGCGCACTCTTTTTTATTTGGTTGCATTCACAGTGTCATGAGCCCTTCCAAGGGATCCCGTTCGAAACTCACCCCCACATCCTCGTCATTCTCAATCCCCATCTCTTCCTGCAGAAATAAATATTCGTTCAATCAACCGACCGAACTATCGATGAAATCAACCATTGGAATAAAGAAAACAAACCAAAGCTTCTTTCGCCTTCTTGACTGGCATGTTTTCAGTGATTGTGCTCCACGCATCCTTGAACATCTTCTTGCGCAGTCTCCAGTGTTTTCGAAAGACTTCGAGTTCAGCGTCCGCCTTTTGTTTATCAGCAATTGTCAATTTTCGCGTTCCATTGCGGAGCCCAGTAAGGCGGGATTCCAGCTTTTCGTTCTGGCATTTTGAACAATCGTGTAAATATTTTACGTTTCTGTTTTCGGACATCGAAAATTGTACACCTCTTGCGCTAAAGTTTCGAGAGCTTCGACGAGATCGGGTGTTGTTTTTGAATTCGTGAGAGCAGAGAGGGCTGTTTGGAACAGAGCGTAAGCGGTCATCATCGAAAGCTCAGCAAGACAGAGTTGGTAAAAGCAACCTTTCTCCTTCGAAGAAACCTGTCGAAAACACCATGAATGAGAATGAGCGTGTATAATGGAGTGAAAGCAAGAACAGAAAATGCGTTGCAAACCTCACTCTTGAGAATCGCAAGCTCGTCCCTCAAACCGGCAATCTTGATATCCATTTCGCGCGTTTCTTCAGGACTCGGGGTATCCGATGCATCCTGTGAAAAAAAAACGAGAGATGTGCGTTACTTTGATTTGCCGTCTGCCTGATTCGGCGGAAGAGCGCATCTCAACCTGGTTTGGAAAGTAAATGACGGATTTGCCAAAAGTTTTGGCCGTGATTTGTTCTGCATACATGAATGAGCATTCAAATAGGGTTAGTGAGATTTGAAGGGGGTGCGCTTTGACGGTTAAACAGAATGAGAAGCGGTTCGATCGTAACTGTCTTCCGCAAGTTGTGTGAGCACTTTTCCCACTTGCGTTTTGCCGTACTTTTGAAGCAGGTTGGTAAAAACATCGAGCGGACTGTAAGGGCGGTTCTGGGCAATGAGGTATCTGAAGGAGTGGGGGTGAGTGTGCTGCCTGGGGTGTAAGAGAACGGCCGGTAATACTTGAGAATGGCAGCGCTTGCTTCGTCTGGGAATAGATGTTAGTTTCCATGCAAGTTCTTGCGTCAATTTGATCGTGCTCACCGTCGTCGGTTTTGAGTTTCTTTGGCTTGGACATTGCTGTTTATTTTATGACTTTTTTTTTATGTTCAGCAGTTTGAACATTGTTCACAAGTTCCACGCTCCAACTTTTATGCAACAAGAACGCGAATAGAGGAAGCGCGCGTTGTTCGCTCAACAATCCATCCAGCGACAGTGTCCATACTGTTCTTTCTCCCCATCAGAGTCTGAGTGTCCTCTCCTGCTTCCTTCAGACCCACAGACTGGGCATTGAATGCAGTCCATGCAACTCCGTTGGGAGAGTCCAGCCAAGAAACTGCATCCTGGACATATCTAGCATCTCCTTCTAGGGTAACCCTGTGAACAGATGATGATGAGCCATGACTCACAACACGCCTTGGAAGCTCACCAAAACAGCTCGCCCGGGTACAAGTATAAGTTTCCTGGGTGCGAGGCTGTAATCGTGACTCTTCCATCGTATGCGGGAACTCGAATCACGCGCGACTCGAGAACTGTTGTTCTTATGAAACGCGCAAGCATTTTCAATGGCACGGCTAAAATCGGTTAAGTCAATCACGTACCCTGGGGAATTGCGACCAGAGTCTTGGACAACCGACAGTCGCAGGTTGCTCGGCGAGTATCTGTTTGCTGCAATCGTGAGCTGGACCTGACACAAAGAGCTAAGCACACAGTTCCACGAAAGAATGTATCACACCTCTGCCAGTGTTGCTCCATATCCCGGAACGTCTGGAGGGGCAGTGAATCTGACTGCAGTGCTCTGTCCCGCCCAGACAGCGGTGCCGTAAGCGCCAGATGGAGGTGGGGGGCCAGTGTTGAGCACAGCACGAAGGGCGGTAGGTACGAAGCTAGTCGCAGTTGAGTTGAAGAGGAGAGAGGTTGCGTTTAGGGCTGACACCACGTGTGTAAAGACACAGAGACAGAGAAGCGCTGGTTGCATTCTTGAAATGTTTTTTAAATCGTGGATTCAAATTCGACAAGCTTTCTTTTCTTTTTTCTTTCCAACAGTTTATATTTTAACATGGCCCTCCAAACCATCAACGCTCGCATCTACTTCCACCTCGCCCCTTGCTTCATTGGCGATCATCTGCGCGGCGTGCATGAGCAGCTTGACTCGTATCTGATGAGGTACCTTCGACTTGCCAACATGTCTTGCCATCTAACATGGCTCTTGTCGCAGATACATCCCCGAGCTGAAAGGCGTACCCATCTCATACTCGAATGTCCACATTGTCGAAGACGCCGGAAATGTACTCTACGACTCGCCAAATACTCACTTCAATGCCACTTGTCGGTTCGTCCTATTCGCGCCTACCGAGGGTTCTATTCTCGTCGGACTTGTCAACAAAGTATCATCAGATCACATTGGTCTTCTCGTTCATGGTGTTTTCAACGCATCTATAGCTGCCGAACACGTGCGGAAGACGGAGTTTAAATTCAGCAATTCAACCAAAGTCTGGAATCGGTGTGTGGATGGGAACGAAACTGCGGATTCAATTGCACCGGGCTCGATTGTCAAATTTACGGTCGTTGGGTTAGTACTTTTTTCGTCTTTTGGTGTTCAAAACTTTCCCCTTTCAGGGACTGTTTTTTTTTTCCCTTCGTGCTGACCGATACTACTGACAGGCTACCAACAAACAATAACATGTTGACACTGACTGGATCACTGACAACAGATCCGTACAAAACTGGGCTCATTGCTCTTGACTCATCCAAAGTTCCACCTCACCCAACACCAATTATCGCGGTCGAAGTACCCGAAAAGAAGAGCAAAAAGTCCAGCAAAACTACTGACGCTGCTTCAACTGACGCTACCACCAACTCGAAAATGTACTTCGACGTGGAAGCCGAGGAAAACGACGCGCAGGTGGAAGATGCGGACGAGTTTGTTGTGGAGGCTGTGAAGCAAGAGAAAGCGGTGAAGGAGGAGGACGCTCCCAAAAAGAAAAAGAAGGCTTCAAAAAAAGCAAGTCAGGATGAGACAGTGAAAGAGGAGGTCCCTGTGAAGGATGAGGTCGTCCCTGTGAAGGAGGAGGGAAAACCCAAAAAACGGAAGGCCGATTCCGTCAAGTCAGAGTCAGAGAGCGACAAGAAGGAAAAAAAGGTGAAGAAAGTGAAAGCGTGAGCAGGGAACAATATTAAAGTCTTTCATCTGTTTCACACATTTTATCCAAACAATTTGATAAATAAATACTGATGTGTAAGTTTCCACCCCACTTGCTATCTGGACATTCGGCAACACACATCCCTGACTAAATGCACCGATTTCCACGAGTTGGATGAACCTTGTATCCACTTGAAACAATTGCCGAACTTGTTGTCCGAATTTGCGCTCAATCGGGTGTCTCAAATACACACTCTCTCAACCGCATCCGCAGCATCAAAACTGCCTGTCGCTAATTCACAGCTGTTTGCATTTGTATTACATTACAGGCAAACACATCCTGAACGCACAAGTAAATGCCCCTTCGCTCGAAGCTATTTCCATCGTGAACCAATGCTCCCATCATCAACAATCAGGTTTCTGTCAGATCACCCTGCTGTAAACGATGGTTCGATTGCCCCGAATGTCACGCTGAACAAACGGATCACAACCTGAGGTATACTGTCGAATCTCGTAGCTGGATATCGGGCGTCTTGATATTCATCGTGAAACAGGAAAACGGCGGAGATGGTGTTTGCGTGCAAAAAGTGCAAAAAAGTGTTTCGCAAAGATTTGGAGTGAGTTCTCGATGAAAAGGGCCTGCGGGGGGTCACGACGCGACAATCTAAACAAACAAAACGAACCAATCGCAAACAATCAGGACGTTTGACGAAAGCGATGAGTACTGCCCGAACTGCGATAACCACTTTATCATTGACGCAAAGACGCCACAAATGGTGTGTTTTTCTAAGCCTTGAAGATGGTGAATACTGACGGAAATGCACCCACACAGGCGATTGGGGTGGAAGGAGATGATCCACGTCTGAACAGAGACTACAGAGAGAAGCAGAAGCAGTTTATCGAACAGGACCTTATGAGTGACAGGCTGGGATAGCGACGGACGGGAGTTGCCCTCTCGCGTGGATTTGATGCAAACCTAAATTAAGCGTGTCTTCTGTGTACCTCTTTCACTCTTTCGCGGGGTGCATCCTGAACTTGAATAAATAACGCAAGTTGATGTGCTTGAGCAAAGAGCAGTTGTTGTGCATTTCCCTCATTTTAATATAGACTTTGTCATCAGCAAAATGGTGAGTCGACATGTGCCCGCACCACAGACCGCCCATCCCCATCGACACCGCCTCAGACACCGCCGTCGCAGCAATCGAACCTCATGCGGATGCCGATTCAATGGAGCGTATGCCAGTCTGAAACTTGGAGGATGGATAGATGATGACATCACTGGATGGACGCACCAACAACCCGCAAATGCCAACTCGAATCAAACAGCGGCCCTAACATCTATATCCCATTAGGTCAATATTCCAAAGACCCGTAACACCTACTGCAAGGGAAAGACCTGCAAGAAGCACACCCCACACAAGGTCACCCAGTACAAGGCTGGAAAGGCTTCCCTCTTTGCCCAGGGTACGAATATTCTCCCTTCATTCTCTCCATGGAAGATTGGCGATACAACATGTGCGAATTGGATCATCGAATGGACGTGACGGGATCGGAAGGCAGTTGTGCGGATTTTGGGGAATCTGACTGGGCGATTCGAAGAGAGCCAGCATGAAAGTAACCGAACTTTTATCCATCTAGGTAAGAGACGTTACGACCGCAAGCAGTCCGGTTACGGAGGTCAGACCAAGCCTATCTTCCACAAGAAGGCCAAGACCACCAAGAAAATTGTGCTTCGTCTGGAGTGCAACGTCTGCAAGTACAAGCACCAGCTGCCCATCAAGCGTTGCAAGCACTTCGAGCTCGGAGGAGACAAGAAGACCAAGGGTGCGTATTCCACTTTGTCATGTCCTTTTTACATTTCATTCATACTTTATTCTTTCTCCAGGTGCTGCCCTTCAGTTCTAAATCACTATCCTGTCTTTCATTTGTTGTATCAAACGTGTTCGTCAGGGTGTGGTTGTGGAGTGGTTGGAGATTTTGTTGCTCCGAATGATCTGGTTATGTGTGTTGTGTTGAGAAATACAAGAGCGCATCGCATTGGATATCAAAACTTCAACTCGATTTATTCCGCACCACTTCGCTTGATGCAAAAACAAAGCTTAAATGCCGAGTGAAATCACAGATTTGCCTGTCACAGGCAGAGGATCGACTTGAAGCAGGTTCATCACGAGTCAGGACGTTTTCAACATTCACAGCTACTCTCCAAGATGTATGAAACCAATGAACCAATGTATTTAGCAGTGGTACCTTGTGGAGTAATAATCGTGTGGTGAACAAGAATAGAATTGCAGCGCGATGGGCGCTGTTCACTTTTCTGAATTTAAACTCCGTCTTCCGCACGTGTTCGGCAGCTAGATGCATTGAAAACACCATGAACGAGAAGACCAATATGGTCTGATGATATTTTGTTGACAAGTCCGACGAGAATAGAACCCTCGGTAGGCGCGAATAGGACGAACCGACAAGTGGCATTGAAGTGAGTATTTGGCGAGTCGTAGAGTACATTTCCGGCGTCTTCGACAATGTGGACATTTGACCTCTTTCACAGGAAACTGAATGTCAATCCATTATTCAAGAATGTCGGTAAACAAAACACGCTCTGTCATCCTCATCAATTGATTCCTTGTGAGTTTTAGAAACTCGGATGAAATTGTTTCCATCGCCTCCAACTCCCACCCATAAGTCATCCATACTGGCTTGTCACAATACACTTTCTGAAAAAGCGATTACTGTGTTGCAGCATACATCGCACTTGATCCACAGCGTCTTCGATGCCCAGCAGTCGCATAAATGCAATCTCTTTCAAATTCAAGCACAGCGAAAGAATGTTTTCTTGCAGTTCTGTCTGAATGGTCATTTCAAGGTAAGTCAGCCTGAAATGAACGGAAGAGCTTTCTGGATTTCGACTGGGAGGGAGGGTACATCCATCCAGTGAAGCGACTGTATTTGCAGCCGCTTTAGTTGAGTGGCAACTGCGGGCCAATTGCCAAACTCGAGTCTACCCTTTGCGCATCGTGTGGATTCATTCGATGAGATTCAGGAGCTGGCAGGCAAGGCGTGCAAGGAGTTGGATTCTCGCAATATGAGAGAAACATGAAGTATTGCATGAATCCTCCCAATGGTGATGGTCCCAATGGTAGTCGCGGTGGTGGGTGCGCTCTCCGCGTTTTCAGTGTCAATAATTTTACTTAAAATAAATATAAATTGGACGGCGAAATATAATATTTACCCCACACTTTAAATTTGAACAGCCAAGCAAGTCATGTGACTCTTGGGCCAAATGCTTGCACCGTCTCGCATGCAGCGCAGGGACACGTTCACGCGCGGTTCTTGACGGCCAGCGCGTGAGGGTCCCATCATCAACCTCGCGTTTAAGTCTCAGCGCCGCACCGCAACCACAACAGCCACAACGCCGTGCGCAGTTGCCTCTCGCATTCTGATTGGTGCGTTAAGAATGGGCGGGACAATCCCCAAACAAAAAACGCATAAAAGCACGCCTTTCCCCTCTCACTATCATCCACCAAAAACTCAACCCCACAAACTTGTACACGCACTTCAAATGGCGGCTGCTTTAACGCGGCTGCCAAATATTTTATGGGCTCGATCATCTCTGATGACG
>QEAP01000401.1:0-23407 GCA_006535975.1 Chytriomyces confervae | reverse complement strand
TGCCTGATGAGAAGCGTATTTATAAAGGAGCGGTGGACTGCTTCAACAAGATTATGAAGTATGAAGGGTGGTACGGGTTGTTTAAAGGAGCGGGAGCGAATGTTGTGAGAAGTTTCAGTGGGGCAGTTGTTCTTGTGCTTTATGGGGAGATGTAGGCAATGATCACAAGGGGAGTTGGTGGGTTTCTTGCGTGAGTTTCTTAACTTGTTTTGTAGATGATTTCCTTTATCCTTTTTACGCGGCGAAGCAACCAATACAAGTGAGCGAGTTGCAAACACGAAGACACAATTGCACTTGCATATTATTTATTGACGGGTTGCAGACTGTGAGACTGTACTGGACGCAGGGGAATATACACAACCAAAAACGATAAAAAATAAAAATAAAATCACTCCTGCTTCTTGACAACCGTCTCCTTCTCCGTCTCCTCCGCTGCTTCTTCTTCGGCTGTCTTTCCTTCCACTCGTTCGAGCAGCTTGATGTAGCTGCGACAAATAAAAGTCAGCCACCACCCAAACACACGCAAAAAGGGTTCAACTCAACTTGTTCTTTTCGCGCAGACGCATAAACACAACATGGAACATGACAAGCGTGAATAGCGACGTGATGAAGTGTTTCTCGGCGCGCAGCACCTTCAGCTCTGCATCCAAAAAGAGAGAGTGAGCAGAGAAAGAAAACCCAACCCCATGGGCCCAACATCAAAAAAACTCAACGGTACTGCGTCGAATACTCGTGCGCTTGGTGACCCCCATTCTCTCTGGTCGCATTCCAGACACGCGCAAGAGCGTATCCACTCTCGGCGAGAAGAGCACCAACGATCGAGAAACCGGCCACGAACGCAAACTGTGCATTCTTGTTTTTACTGAGGTTTCGCACGTGTTTGATCATGACCCGGCGCTGCGAGGCCGGCAGGAAGGATGGCGAGATGAGTGACCCGACGTACACGGCAATCTCGGCAAAGAGGAGGAGGAGTGTGAGGAGACTGAATAGAGACATTTTTTTGCGTGTATGTGTGTGTGTGGTTTATTTGTTTTGAGGATGGTTATTTTTAATAAGAGGTTTTCCCGTTGGGGAGGAGGACATTGGAAGTTCGAGTGGATGAAATGCCCGAATCGTGAACAACGTGGCTGGAAATGATGCTGAACTTACAACGAAGGGTTCAGCAACACTTTGCTGGATGCGCAAATGGTTTTAAATGGCAGCGCTGTCTCAGCAGAGTTTCCTGCCTGCCTACTGGTCGAGATCAGTGCTGTGCACGTTATTCTTCGTTGAGACAGATCTCAACGAGCACAAGCTTGGCGTGGCCATTATTGAAAAGAGGGACGGAGGTCTTGTGTACCCGAGTCGAGATGTTGCAGTCGCGATTTGCCCGTCAGAAGGAATTCAAGTTTGACAACATGATTTACGTGGTTGGAAGCCAGCAGGACTTTCACTTTAAACGACCTTGGAAGACCGTGTCTGTGGTGGAGCACCCAGCTTGGGCGTATCTACGTACCTGTATTTGTACCGTGTAACTGCTAAGGACAGGCCTGGATTGGATCATGCATGTTTGTTTGGTATTTCGTTCATGCTGCAAGACGCGTGCTTTGAACACTATTTTTTGTTTATGGAAATCGCCGAAACAAAATGAAGAATTGTCATCGTTTTGTCAACATTCTTGTCTTGGAAAAGGCCGAACAATGGCGCGTAATCGCACTTGGATATCTATTTCAAAAACAAAACAAACGCGAGGTTCTGGTCAGTACTTTGTCTGAGGTTCGTTTTCCGTCATTCTACAGTCCCACTCAGGCCTTCACTTTCTCAACCATTGCGTCCTCATCCGCAAACCGAAGCTCGTCTTCAAGTGACGATTATTTGGCCACACCAGACTCGTCTTCAATCGAGATGAGGGACGAGAAGTAGACGAGCCACGCCGATCACTCTGGCGGAAACTCAGATCTCGTGCGACTCCTGAGTCCGGAACAGGTTCCCGTGTTTGGCGGGGACGATCGAATTCCGTCCATGACGCACAAAGTGACGGACAAGAGCGTATTCAAGCTGGGCCAAGTCGAGATTACCCCATTCTTTACCGTCTGCCACACAAGGTTTCGTATTCGAATTCAAAACTCACTGATCTTCAAGAACCTTCAACTATTTTTACTCCAGGGGATCCGTCTCATACTTTGTAACCACTCCAGAGTCGTCCGAAAAAGCAGTGTTCACAGGGGATACTGTGTTTGTCGGCGGATGCGGCCGCTTTTTCGAAGAAACAGCTGAAGAAATGCACAACTCGCTCAACACGATCCTCGCTTCTCTCCCAGACGAAACCTCAGTATACTGCGGCCATGAATACACTGCATCGAATCTTTCTTTTGCGGCAAGCATCGAGCCCGAAAATCGCGAAATCGCGGCAAAACTTGCGTGGGCAAAGTCTGTTTCTTGTACAGTTCCATCAACTCTTGGCGAGGAAAAGCGGATTAATCCTTTCATGCGCGTGGGCGTGGAGCAAGTGCGGCAGGCGTGTGAAGGGCTACTGGACCCGGTGGAAGTGATGGCGGCTTTACGCGAAAAGAAGAACAACTTTCCCTGATGCGCGCCGGAACGTGACAGCCGCTTTTGCAACACGAGCGTCATTGCAGTCTGTATAAATAAAATAAGCAGATCCTGGGATATAAGGGTGCATATCTAGATATATTTCAAACATGAGATCATCACATCAGAGCATCATTCTGTGATCTTCTGAGGGTCCAGCAGAGGCGGTAACGGCAGGAACCGGACGGGTTGCATTTTCCCTGTTGACTTGGTCCATCAAGATTTGCGCGTCTCTGTCCGTGTTGGCAATTCTCTCGTGATGAATATCGGTGGAATATACCGTCTGCCCATTCTCAATCCTAGCAGTGTTAACCACCTTGACCTTGCTGCCGCTGGCTGATTCCAGCTCCTCTCTCTGGGCCTTTCTCGCCTCAATAGCACGCAGTTCCCTCTCGGCCTCTCTCTGCAACTGCAAGTCCTCGCTGGACTCGATCATCTGCGTAAGCGCCTGCCTCCGCTGTGTTTCAGCAACGATCAACGCATGTCGCTCAGCCTCAATCTTGGCCATTTCCTTCTCCAGCGCCAGTTTTGCCTTCTCCGCTTCAAGAGCCCTGCTTGCAAGTTGCTGCATGCGGACTGTTTCCAACTCCTGGTCACGTCTGAGTTCGTTTCCTCTGACTCGCGCCAGTTCATCGAGACGTGCCTCGTTGTCACGCATACGCTGAAGCGCCATTCTCTTGCGCTCATCGTTATACTTGCGAATCCCACTAGGCGACAATGAGTGGCCGCCGCTGACCCATCGCCAGAAACACCCGGCCAAACAGGACAGCAAACAAAGTGACACCAATGCCACGCCTGCAATGGCCAAGGCGTAGTACAGCGTGTTTCCCTGGATCTGGGCAAGGATGCTTGGTGGTCCGTTGTCAACAGTTGCTTGAAGTGTGCACAGGCTGCTGGTTGTCAAGTCCAGGTAGCATGTGCAAGTGTAAGTCATGTTTCGCTGACATGGCGATTGAGTGCTGTCGCATGTCAACCCGGCTGGGAGTAAGGTCTGGTTTCTCGGAGAGTTGGGCGGCGTGAATAGGTTGGCGGGAACCTGGTTGTTTGATGCGTTGGACAGTGTGAACAGACTGGTGGTGATGGTCTTGTTGCCGCAGAAGGTGTACGAGTAGTTGATGGTGCCGTTGGAGGCCGGAGCTGGGTCTTGTCTGCAGCTGGACGCCTGGATGGCGCAGCTGGCGCTCTGCTGGGTCGGGTACGCGATGATGATGCCGGTAAGGTTGGCGGTGGACATTGTTGGCACAGCGCGCGCGAGTGAAATTTTCAATTTAGACCCAATCAACTGGGCGTTTCAACTGAGTGCAGAAGCGTTGGGTTGGGTCAGTTGGGCAGGGTGGCAGTAACAACCGTGCGGGAATACGTAATTGCATTACATTGTCGCATGCTGCAAAAGGGTTCTCTGTCAACAGCAAACTGTTTGAATGTGAGTTTTATACATCTTTTATTTGAGAATATCGCTATTTTTGAACTGGTCCAAGACTGACTTTAAAGCATCTTCGCGTCATTAAGACGGTGGCCAGCTGAATTCTGTGTGTTGGATCCTGAGCCGTAATTTTGTTGCTGGTTCTGGATGCGCTCCAAGTCTGGACCCACAGATCCCATCAGTTTCTGCGCCTCTCTGTTTGTGCGTGCATATCGCTCGCGTTGGAGTTCTTTTCGGTGATCAACAACGCGTCCATCCTCCACAACTATTTTCTCGGTCCATTTCACGAAATTGCTGCTCGTCTTTACTTCCTCCTCCCGCTTTTCCGACCGCATGGAAATCGCCAACATCTCGCGCTCAAACTTTCTCTTGAGCTGGTCATCAGTGGTGTTCTCCGCCATGTTGATCAACTCGTCCTTGCGCTTCATATCCTTGATCATCATATCGTGGCTTTCCTGCGTCAGTTTGTCCATCTCTTCTTCCATTGCAATCTTCAGGTCCTCCTCCTCAAGTGCGCGCTTGGCCAAGCGCTCAGCCTCGACCGTCAAGAATTCCTGTTTCGTACGCACGCTTGTGGCATAGGCGCGTGCTTTTTCGTCCAAATGCTTTTCTTGCGCCAAGAGTCGTTTGCGGTGCCGCTCTTCACGCTTGTGCTTGCGGTCCTTCTTGTAACTGGCGTAACCTTTGGGTCCTATCGTCTTTCCCCCACTCATACAAAACCAGATGATTGCCATGATGCATAGACCTCCTAAAACCATCCCCGCGATGGTGAATCCAAACTTGACTGGGTCTTCCGCGAGCGCGCCAAACCACCTGCTGACGGCATTTCCGGGAAGTGGATCTGAGTCGGATAAGAAGCCGGCTGCAGTGCAATTGCGCCCAACCACAGGATCAGGGAAGCATTCGCAATAGTACTTTGTTTGGTTAATGCACTGGATTGTTGCATTGCAGTTGAGGTCCATGGGAATCAGGGCCGGGTTGATTGGGAATTTTGGCGAGGAAAAGAGCCTGGACGCATTGTCTGCGTTGCCGCAGAATGGGAGTCCGTAGTTGTCCATACTGAGATTCTGTTTGGAACAGCCTGGGGTTGTCATGATAAGACAGCTTGCGCTGAAGCTAGAGGGTGTCGTAATGGCGGAACCAGCGAAGGACATGTTGTTATTGTTGTTGTTGCTCTTGTTGTTGTTGGGAGTCGCGCGAGGCGGAATTGGCACAGGGTAAGAAAATGGATACAAGCCGCGGACAAGTTTGATCAAAATCGACTGGGCAATTTGATCGTGTCACTCGCACTCACCCGCCACGTTCAGACACGAAAGGGTAACCCAAGCGTATCTGCCACTGCGCTACCAAGCAAGGTTGGGCGTGCTGGGTCTTGCTACCAGAACCGCATATGCCATATGGTCATCACCGAACTCCAACTGCTTTGGCAGCCGAGCGGGCAAGCTTATCCTGGGCGTGATCTGTGTTCAACGATTTTTATGAAATCCACTTCATCCAGCCTCCAATTTCAAACTTGAAAAATCCATTCCGTGTCCGCGCAAGAAATGGCTCTGTCCGCAGAAGAAATGACGACGTTCTTCATCCCGCCTATCATCTTGAATGGTACTTACAGCGACCGGTCCTTTCGTGCGAGATATTCTGTCACATGCGTTATAACAACCACCTCCGCCTGCAACTTGAGTCTTCCCGCAGGAACAACAACGATCCACACCTTATGCGAGCGCGGATATGAACAAATTGGGGATCTTACTACGTACAGGCGACCCTCCGGGGGTCCCGACAAACGTTTGAACCTCCCATCTGGTCTCCAATGCGACGGAAAACCTCACTGTGTAAATAGCACCCTGTACACGGCCAGGTGTTACTCGGACAGTGACCTCAATTATTTCTGCAATAACTATAGCAGCGACGACGACAGCAGCAGCGGCAGCAGTGGCGGCGGCGGCGACAGCAGTTCAAAAGGTGTTTACGGTCCTTACGTCCTCTATGCCATTGGCGGCGCTATCATCGTGCTTGGCTTCGGCGCACTTGCTGTTGAAGGATACTTGTCGTGGGATGGACGCCCGCGTATGAGGGACATTCCGGTGTACTTTGCCGGCAGAGAAGCACGCAACATTCGCCGACACCTTCAGCAAGACGTGAATCGAGAACAACGGGAAGAAGATCTGATAAAGATTGAAGCAAACCGCGTGCGCCGCGAGGGAGAATTGATGGATGCGTTCCATCAAAGCATTGCGGCTCGCATAGTAGAGGAGGACAAAATCAAGCTTGCGTTTGAAACCACAAAGAACGAGATTATTGCGAGGAGACATGTGTTGACGTTGCGTGAAATGGACCGGAAGATGCAGCTGAAGACGATTGTTGAAGATTCCAAGGACACGCAGAATCAGAGAATCGCGAACCGCTTCATGACGGAACTTGCTCTCAAAGCTGCCAAGCGAGTGGAGGAATTGAAAGCAAGCGGACAGCACATCAAAGTGATTGAGACCAGCATTATTGAAAATGGCAAGGTCGTGGGTACACAGCATGAATATCTGAGGGAATGGTATGCCCAGACAGATGCGGACGCCCAAAAACTGCTTGACGAAGTTGGAGGTGATCTGCAGCAGACTCACCCATATGCTCCTCAGCGTAACAACGCCAGCAGCGGCAGCAATGCGGCAAACACGGCTTAGCAGAGTGCAATCAGCTTTTCTTTTCCCCCACACATTCATGATCTTACTTGTTTGAGTTGAATCCAAGAACACAATTGATATCCTCTTGATTTGATTTTTGTGCTGTTATTGCTGGCAAACTGTTGGCCCTTTCAGTTACAGCTAATTTCACAATAAATGTCACTCCACTTTTTTTTTCACCACTTTCTGTCTCGATTATGTCTCGATTATGTCTCGATTCTGTCTCGAATATGTCGTGATTTTGTCGCAATTTTGTCTTGCTTTATAGGGGGTTTGTGGAACAGAGTTCGACAGAGTGAGGGTTGAGCAGTGCTGCTTGCAGAAACCCTGTGCCTACTGACGCGGTCAGCAAGGCAGCTCCCGATTAAATGTTTCCAGTTTGTGTCCAATTTGTGACGATAGCCTCACTGATTCTTTCTATTACTATCTGAAATGTTAGATAATGGGGAAGCCAGCTCCTCTACACGTCTTGCCTGGACACAGGATGATTGGAGCTGCATGCACGCACCTGCCAACCATGTCAGCAGGTACAGGGTTTCTGTGAGCAGTGCTGCTCAACCCTCACTCTGTCGAACTCTGTTCCACAAACCCCCTATAAAGCAAGACAAAATTGCGACAAAATCACGACATATTCGAGACAGAATCGAGACACAATCGAGACATAATCGAGACAGAAAGTGGTGAAAAAAAAAGTGGAGTGACATTTATTGTGAAATTAGCTGTAAAATGTCAAAACAAATAAAACTGACAATTCCAAAAACAGAAAACAGAGTGTTTGATTTTTGGGGTAAAGGGG
The DNA here is from genome assembly GCA_006535975.1 of Chytriomyces confervae. NCBI lineage: Eukaryota > Fungi > Chytridiomycota > Chytridiomycetes > Chytridiales > Chytriomycetaceae > Chytriomyces > Chytriomyces confervae. Next base: position 15,942 of record QEAP01000401.1, on the reverse strand, counting down.
ATATATTTCATGGACTTGAAGGCAAATCGGAATACTTCCAAAGTGGGGAACTTGTATCATTGGTTTGAAAAATAAAACTAAGGAGGCGTGCATCGGGGTGACCTCTCCCACATCATGGGAAGTAATTGCGAAGCAGTTTTTGGATTGAAATGGATGTCCCTCGGGTTGGAGCTCGCCGTTTCAGATCAGAATGCGAATGATCACGATTCCTGCTTTGCCACAACGGGCGAATGAAGAGTCACCCCACCAAAACAAACCAACCCGCTACGCATTGGAGAAATTCTCTTCTTCAACACGTTTCATTTCTGGATGCGTTGGAGTTCCTCAAGTATAAACCCTCAGAAAAATGGCAAGGATGGGTTCTTGGGTGAGATGGACATGTTTGAGTATTTGGTCTCTGTCGTCACTGTTTTCGCGGGAACGGATATGCTTTCATGCCATGAAGCCTGTTGAAAAGATGACAGCTACTGTGGGTCTCTTTAAACAGTTTTATGATGCAGCAAAAGTCTCAGAGAAAGGAGACTTGCGGCTTGAGGGGATCGAATACCCATCGAGAAACACGCGTTTAAAAATGACCGCTGTTGCACCAGGACAAGTACCAAGACATGGTTGCCGGTTTTTTTTGAAGAAATCGGCGATTGAATGAATTGATGCGCGCCGTGTTTAGTGGTAAACTGGTTGTGCCGGTGACGGGCCTTGATCCAAAGTACGATGGAGGAAAGATTGGGCAGATCAAGAGTCAGGTTTCGTGGTTTGATTGAGTCAAGGCGATTCAGCAGTGGAGCTGCTGATTGGAGGAAGGACATGGAACAATTAACACGCACATTTTGAGATTTTATAGGTCAGAGATAGAGGATGAAGAAATTTTAGTCGGCGGCGAAGAAAAATTTCAAGTCAAACGTCAAAGGCAACACTCCCACAACGGGGCACGTCCAGCCAGGCAGTTTCAACGGACTCTACGGCAATGTCAGTGGTGGGTTTTGGTGGGTTTGGATGCTGGGAATGGGTTCGGTCCCATGACAGCGAAAGCTATGATCACAAACTGTTTTGCTTTCAGGTCAAGTTTCTTTTATATCCAGCAAGCACACAACAAATAAGGTCATTCTAGAATGGTATATCCGAAATGTTAAAGCATATCCGCGTCTTTAAGACGATGGCCCGCAGAATTCTGCGTGTTGGCTCCTGAGCCGTAGTTTTGTTGCTGGTTCTGGATGCGCTGCATGTCTGGACCCACAGAGCCCATAAGTTGCTGGGCCTCTCTGTCTGTGCGTGCATATCGCTCGCGTTGGATTTCTCTCCGATTGTCAACAACGCGTCCATCCTCCACAATGGTACTCTCGAGCACTTTAACGTAATTGCCGCTCGTCTTCAAGTCCTCCTCTCGTTGTTCCGACCGCATGGAAATCATCAACATCTCCCGCTCAAACTGTCTCTTGAGATAGTCGTCGGTAGTGTTCTCCAACATGTTGATCAACTGGTCTTTGCGCTTCATATCCTTGATCATCATATCGTGGCGCTCCTGCGTGAGTCTGTCCATCTCGACTTCTTGTGCAACCTTCATTTTTTCAGTTTCGAGTGCACGTTGGGCGAAACGCTCCGCTTCGACGGTCAATAATTCCTGCTCACGACGCACGGCGTTGGCATGGGCTCGGGCTTCTTCGTCCAATTTTTCTTCTTGCTCGAGGATCCGGTTACGGTGTAGTTCTTCACGCTGGAACTTGCGATCCTTGATGTAACTGGAGATACCTTTGGGTCCAAGCGTCTTTCCACCACTAATGCAGTGCCAGATGATTCCGATAACGCACAAGCTCCCAAGAATGATGCCGGAGATGGTCAGGCCCAACTTGAGAGGGTCACTAAAGATCCCAGTGCTGCCGTTGCCGCTGGATCCAGCAATTGCATTGCCGTTGGCTGAGAAGGCCGCTTGGGTGCAGTTGGGCTGAATGACCGGATCGTTGAAGCATCGGCAGTAGTATTGGCTGTCCTTGAAGCACTGCGGCGCAGTATTGCACTTGAGGCCCGAGGGAAGCAGGACCTGGCTGGTGGGAGCGTTGGGCGGGTAAAGCAGACTGTTTGGGCTGTCTGGGTTGCCGCAGAAGGTGAATCCGTAGTTGTAGGTTGACCAGCTGCTGGTCAGGTTGAAGGAGCAGCTGGTGTAGGATGTGATGAGACAGCTTGCGCTGAAGCCGGAGGGCGTCGTGATGGCGGAACCGGCGATGGACATGTTTGTTGGGAGTTTATTTGGGCTTTCCACTTTGGAGGAAGGGAATTATTTGTGTTGCACAGGTGGACTGTGACTGGGCAATTTGTTCAGCGTTTTCTGTTGTTCTGCGACGCAGAGAGCCAGAGGCAGGGTCACGGTCAGTGGCAGGCGAGGGAGAAGGAGAAGGAGAAGCGAGACGATGGACCGAGAAGGTAAACAGAGAAAGAAAGAAAAGGCGCGAATTGGTTTGGACCAATCAGAATCAATCCAAGTTCCTGTCTCTGCCTTCGAAGGACGATGCTGATGACGATGATGCCGTCTACGAATGCGTGCAATGTCTGCTTGTGCTCACGCGTTGTTTCCGTGGCAGAATCAGTTGCAAACGAAGGCTTGAAGGGCTGAGCTGCCAAGGCACATTTTAATATGCCCGTCTTCCATCACCACACTCTCACACACACACACTCACACTGGCACTCACAAATACAAGGCCGTCGCGGGAGGCCTGGGCTCAATCAGTCCATCCAAATGGAAGAAAACATTGTTTATTTGGTGCCGAATTCCGACACTCAATTGTGTCTAAAACTTCCACCTTGACAATGAGAGCATAAACGCGCGGAAAAGAACAGTTGCATCGCTGTTTTGCAGCACTCCCGCCGAGTCAGGCCTTCTTGTCGCTGTAGAAATGCTGATGGAAGAGTGTGCAAATCATTGCCAACCCATCCAACCAGCTTCTCAGCCTCCGCGTCAGTCTTGGCATATCTCTCCCTCAGAATTTCCTGCATTGTACCCACGACCTTGCCGTTCTCTATAATGCTGCTCTCAATGACTTTGATGTTGTTTCCACTGGCCTTCAACTCTTCCTCTCGCTTGGCAGCTTTAAGAGCAAGTGCAGTCTTGAAACCGTTGAGCGATTCTTTCGTCTTGTGGAGTTTTTCAACAAGTGAAGGCAACTGCATCTGCCGCTTGGCCTCCCGCAGGTACAACGATCGAAAATCCATTGAAATTGTGATCAACAACTTTCAACAAAAAAAAAAAAAACTCACCCAGAAACCAACCCATCCAAAAACAGAACAATGAACTGGTTCCGTGAAAAGTCGCAGGATGCACGCATGAAGAAGGAGCGCGAGGCCCTGCATCTGCAAGAACAAACAATGGAAGAGAACCTACGCATCGAGCAGAACCGATTGCGCCGCGAGAACGAGCTGCGTAATATTGAAAACACCCGCATCGCGCAGCAGCAGCTGGCCATGGAGAGCCAGCGTATGGCCCTCTTGCAGCAGCAGAGTACCCTGGAGGCGGAGCGCCACCGACTCAAAGTGGCCGAGCAGAACCGCGCCGGCGAGTTATACCAGCGACGCGAGAACGGCGTCGATCAGGAAATGCGCAGAAAGCAAGAGCGAGAGCGTATTGCGAGGCAGATGAGAGAGGCTGCCCGCAAGGAGGAGGAGTTGTATGCCACGGAGCGTATCACGATCACAGACAACTTCACTATGGAGAACGGCGTCATGCAAGCGTCTGGACAGAACGTGCAGCGCATTCGCCAGGCAAACACCAACGCGGAAGCGGCACTGCTGATGGCTTCGATCCAGTCCCAGATGGACCAACTCCACCAGCAGCAACCGGCCATCACGAACTCGTCGTCAACGCCGCGTGTGCGGAGTGACGACATGCTGTAGATGCTGTGCAGTGTAGATAGACGGTTGCTTGTGTTGCTCTGCTGTGCCCGGAATAAAGCCGCGTTCACGCGTCGCACAATTTCCCGCCTTGACTTGGCACATTTTCGCCCATTTGAAACAATTGCTGCCAAGCCAAATCCGATCACGCACAACTTTCTTTGTCCGTAACTGCAGCGATGGACACCGAGCAAGTTGTTGGCTACTGCGACATTGTCGGCTCGCTGATGCGTGTGCGCCGCACGCCTTACGTCAAAGGAGAGCTGATCCTCGTGCGTCTCTCTCTTCCCCCACCCTCGTGTGCTCCCACCCCACTCAACCCCAAACCTTCTTTTAACAGGTCCGACTCCGCCCAAACAAGGAGCGCAACGGCTTTGAAGGAACCCTGATCAGCAGCAGCACTTCCACGCCATTCATTGCCGTCTCACATCTCTGGTTCTCATCCTCTGTCGAAGACCGCGTCGCGACTGACACCGAAATATCGTGGACACTCGTGCACGATATATCAACAACAGCGCCGCTCAACGACTGCCTGACTGCGCTATGCGATGAGAGCGAGACGAATGAGGTTGTTGTGTGGTTGGACTTTGTGTGTCTTCCGCAGGCGATCGTATTTCCCAAGGAAGTGTTTGCGTCCATGTCTACAGTGTACGGATCTTCTGAGCGGTGTGTGATGGTACCGATCTGTGACTCGACGGCTTTGGAGAACTGGGATGGTATGTTTGAAAAGTTGCGCATCAGTGTCGTTGAGGCAGAGAGAAATACGCGATGCGCAGAATGGCTCGTCATTGCAGAGTCCAAGAATGATATTTGCAGCGCGAGGTGATTTATTCTGGACTGGGTTAAAGATTTGGTACTTTTATTTGCTGACTCTCTCTCATTACTAACGCAGCTTTGCCGTGGACATTAAACGCATCGTCGATCCCATCCGTAAATCGTACGTGTCCGATGATGGATGGATGGGCATGGGCCACGTCCCGTACAAGTTCATGCGCGACGCACTCCTTCTTTTGCAACTGGCCAATGCCATTCTCCAGTCAGAGTACTTTTTCCGAGTATGGACGTTCCAGGAGATTATTCTCCCCGAGCAGCTGTACATTTCGTTTGGTCGGTACAGCTCCAAGAACCGAAGCAACATTGTCGACGCTGATGCGTTCATTAATGCAACAAACATGGCAATGGCCGCCATCGGCAGCATCCATAAACAAATCAGTGATGCCCACGAGAATAGTGCACCATACCAGGCCTTTCGCGCGGCAGCCATCATCATCATGGATAAGATCCGAGCTCAACTGCAACTGCTCGAAGACGGCCGCAACCTGGGACGTACCGCCAAACTCGAAGCAGCCAGACACCAACTGAGTCCAAGATACGTTGAAGACGTTCTGCGCATCTTCTCAAGCGCTCCACGTAAGGCTCGGGTTGCCAGAGACTTTGTATTTGGACTGCTGGGACTGATCAAGGTGGACATGGAGCAGGATGACGCATCGACCGAAATGGTTGTGCGCCGGTTTTTGGCCCAGATTTCGCGAAACACGCGTCGAGTTTGGGTGAGCGGCGGCTTCATCAAGCTCATGAACCCGTACGCCAACTGGTGGGTGAGTTCGGTGCCGCGTGAGGTGATGAACTCGACTTTCTTGCGTGGGTCCAAGGCCATCTGCGACTTTGACCCGACCAAGCCGCTCGGCGACACGTTCGGAACAGTGTACAAGGCAAAGAATATGGACATCAAGAGTAACTTTTCGCTAGTTGTGGGTGCGCCTGACTTGGTGGACTCGGAGGCCACGTTCCGGTTGAAGCATGTTGTGTGCAGTGAGCACCAGTCTGCAGTTGTATTGAGCAAGAGCGAGCAGCTCGGTGTCGATGTCATTGAACTGACCTCCTTCTTGGCTGCTTTGATTATGCGTTTCGGACGAGGTAATTTTTTTTTCTTTATTTATTTATTTATCATTTCTCTCTCCGGGTCACCCCCCTAATCCACAAAACTCAAAACAACAAGGTGAATCCCCATTCCGCGCTCTCGTGCGCGCAATTCTCGGCCTCGAAGCAACCATTTCCGAATCCGACTCACGCATCCGCCGCGAAATGCACCACCACCTCAACTCCATCGACGAAGACGAAAGCGCAAACTCATACATGCACGGCGGTGCAGTCCCAACAAACCTGCTCGTCACACAAACTGAACTCGCGAGTCTCTTCCGCACAACCGCCGTCCAAGCGACTCTCCGCTGCGCCATTGATGTCGTCTGTGGATGCAAGTTTGGGTGTCCAGATAATTTGTTTAGACGCATGCTTGCTGTTCGGTTGCCGCAAGTCTTGCCCCTGTTGAACTTTAGTGCCATGCAGATGCGCGAAGAGAGACTGATTATCTGTGAAGTTGAGTTGGAAATCAAAACGGACTTGATTGCCAAACTGTTGCCAGATCCAGACAAGCCAAAACATAACGCGTCCATGGAAGGTCGCGATGATAGCTCGAATGCTAGCGCCGCAGTAGAACGTAGCCTGCGAAAACTGAGATCCGTGAAACTGTTTATCCCTGTCGAAGGGTTCCTCGTCTCGCTGCGTGATGAGAAGGCCGGGCCCATGAGACCGAAACTGAACAACATTGAACTTGTGGAGCGTGGAAGACGTGTGTATGCAGCCAGAAGCAGTATCCACGAGTTGAGCGGGTATCAGCCGTTGGGACTGTTTGTGTTCAAGACGGACATTTACAAGTTGATTGAGAAGCAACGCGCTGTGCAGGACGCAGAGTCCATGGCGAAAGCTGGCGCCGATGGTGGCCAGAATGGGAATGGTGGCGGCGGAAATGCTGATAACGCCAACGGGGGTGATGGTAGTGCTAAAGCGGGACCATCCTCTGGTGGCGGCGAGGGTTCGAAGCCTAGAGCTCCTACTTCGCCTAGAGCCCCTACTTCACCTCCCCCATCCTCAGCTGCTTCTCCAAGAAGAGTTGATGGTTGAGCAAAGTTTAAAGACTTGTTTGCTTCAATTTGTCTTCTTTGTGGGAATAAACATGTGTTACAGTGTGCATCAGTTCTGAGAGAAAAACCACCTAAGTTGAAAACAAAGGGGACACAGAAAAGAAGATACAAACACTTCTCAACACCCTCAAAACATGCAAGCACAGCCTCGCCACTGCCGCTACTTTCAAAAACCAGGTGGCACACACAGTGTCACTTCAAACACGGCCCAAGAGACATTCCACAGCACGCGCGACCAACGCTCCTTCAAAACTAAGCACAGCGACAGTCCTTCCCGTAGGAACGAATCTCAACCTGCTCATACACCCACAATTCAACAGCAGCTGCCCAATAGTTTCAATGAGAGAAGAAAGCGGCCCGCATGCGATTTACCAAACAAACCACCCATTCTAGACCCAATTTTTACAGCACCCAACACTGCCGTTTCCAATAAACGCGTTCACTCCCACGCCAGCAACCCACCCAACATCATCATCTCCACAAGCGTAGCCAGCAGCCCGCGCATGGAATCAGCAGCAACGGCAACAGCGACACCCTCTCTCGTCTCGCCGAATACACACAGTTCCTCGAATGGGACGGTACACTCACAGCGTTCAGCAGCGATCCCAAATACGGACCCCGCCAGTGCACAACGCGGTCTTCTGCGCATTGGGGAGGGGGTGGGGGATTGCAAATGTTGAGCATGTGCATGAGTGGATTGCTGTGGAGACGGAGTATTTGCGAAAGTATGCAAATGTGTGGGTGCAGGGGGCGGGGTCGTTAGCTGTGTTGTTGAAAGAAAAGGAGGGTTTGGAATGATTTTGACGTGCGCGATTGTGTCTGAGGTGTTTCTTTTTTTTCTTTTTTTTTTTTTTCAATTCTTTTCCAGCGAATGGTTTGCTTTACCAAAAAAGGTTAAAAAAAAAACAGTTTTAAAATATGGCCTTTTGATTTTCTTAGTGAATATTTACGTTCTGTTTTAAAGCGAAAAGATGCGACATGACGACAAAAACCAGAGTTCCGAAAAAAATACACACGATCGTCCCTTTGGAAAAAGCAAAAAAAAAAAACACTGTTAATCCACTCCCCACTTCCCAACCAAAAAAAAAAACAAAAAAAACGACAACACAACATCCGCTAAGCAACATCTGGCAACTTGTACTTCTGCGGCTGAAGTTGAGAAGCGAATGGGGAAGCCATGGTTCTTGGATACGACCCAGGAGTAACAGTAGCCGGAATGGGATCCAGTTCGATGGAATTTCCGCCTCGCATTACTAATTCACGCTGCTGCTGCTGGTGTTGTTGCTGCTGCTGCTGGTGGTAGTGATACTGTTGCTGTGGGTGCGACGAGGTCCATGAAATTGGCGACCCCTTTTCCTGAGCAATCAGAAAAGTTCCAGATTCAACGCCGCGACTTGGCGCATACCCCAACATCCGCGACGATGCATTCGAATGAACACCTCCAGGAACAAACGCCGCTTGATCCAGATTATGACTAATCAACGCGCGTTGGTACTGTTGCTGCTGCTCCAATTCAGGCCCGCCTCCAACAGGCTGCTGCCCCGCCAATGTTGGAACCTCGCTCCAACCCACCGACCTTTCTGAACGAGTTTGGAACCGGTGCTGTTGATCGTCCCATACGAGTCCCGTGTTTGGATTCGATTGTTCCAGATCATGGCTGTCTGCGACAGGCATGAGTTTCGTTGCAGTGGGGCGTCCAAAACGATCTCGTACTGCAAAATAGCGGCGGCGAATCCACCAGCCGATACACATGATGAAAGCAAACACAAGGACGGCGGTCGCGAGTGAACAGATGAGTGTAATGTTGCTAGGGATGGTAGAGTCGTCAAAGGGGGAGCTTGAAGAAGTGCCGTTGGTGACACCGGAGGGAGAACTCGTTGAAGTTGAAGTAGGAATAGGTGCGATCCAGACTGGCGGAGGGAGTGTCAATGGATAGGCAGTTGGATTAAGATGAGGTCCACCGCCAGGAAGTCCGCCGCCAGGAGGCGGTCGCGGTGGAGGAAGTATTCTTGGGTCGTTCTTCAAAGGGGGTGGCCATGGGAAGCCCATTGGCCAAGAAGGAGGGATTGGCGCTTCGGCTGGAAAGACTCCATTAGGGGGAGCCTGTCGCCAGGGAAGGCCCGGTGACGGCGGAGGAGGTGGGTACGGATAGAATGGCGGCCATAGAAGGTCGTTCGGCGGTGTCTGAGTCGGATAAGGGTCTGAGGGTGTGTTGTTGAGTGAATGCAGCGCTAGATGCATGGCTCTGGCATTTACTCACACGGCACCGGGAATCCAGCAACGGCAAACGCGATAGCTGAAGAGACCAGACTGGATGTTGCCGTCGAAGCGGCCGCAGCTGAAGTTGCTGCGGAGGCGGAATTGGAGGACATTTTTCACCTTTTGAACAGTATCGTAAATATTTACACATTGCCCGCTTTTATTCACTTCTTTGACACAAGATACGAAGGGCTCTCGCGTACTTCGTCTTGTAGAACCGGAACCTCGCTCCACGTGAGCATCGGTCCAGTCGGCATGCCTGGGCGTGGGTTCTGTTCCCCACCTATCGCTCGATGCTGCTCAATCTCCCTAAGCCCAACCGCAACAGATCCCGTGCCATTGCCATCACTGCTTCCACTTCCATTATTGCTGCTGCATCCACTGCCAGTCACAACAACGGCAACACCGTCCAGTCCTCTAGCAACAACCTCGCGCTTAGCAGCCCTCCGCCGCATACAGCGCTTGTGCAGACAGAATCCGATGGCAGTGAGTATCCCGAAAGACGTTAAAACAATTAGAATAGCCACAATAAGGCGGACCGGCTTTACTGCGGGAGGTGGAGGCACGCCGTCTTCCAATCCAGCGTCTGCTGTGGGCAAATTCGTGGGCTGAAGAATGGTTGAAGTTGCAGTGGTTAAGCGTAACGGCGGTGGCCACGACCATGAGGAGGGCCAGCCGGGCGGGGCTACGGTGTCGGCAGGGATTCGGAAGCCATCTGGAAGTGCGGGAAGGCAGGGGAAGCCTGGGCCGAGACGGGGTGGATACGGATAGTCGTCAGGCCACTGGTAAATGTTTGAGTAGAAGGTGGGGCAGGGATCGGCCATTGTGTGAAAAGGTTTGGTTTGAGAATGCGTTGGTTGCCAGAAATGCTTTTTATTTCGTAAGCAGCAAAGCCAAACTGCCAAGTGAAAATGCTGCGCGGATGAAGCACTTCCAGCTGAGACAGACTAAGCGCATGTATCTCGCGATGGTTTCCTGTGTCAGATGGATATACCTTTGCAGCGTAGGCGGAGCTGGACAGACAGCCCAGACAGAGCAGACGGACCAGAGCTAGACAGTCCAGAGACGCGGACAGACAGAGATGCTCTCTCCGGCCACAGCGCTGTCTTACGCTCCCAGGTCCGTCCCAACCGCGTCCAGGCTTGGTTGCGAGTGTTCAAACGCGGTTTTCGTCGGGGAATTTTCTGGACTTGAACACTGGAAATTGAACACGATCAACAAAAAAAAAGAGCATAAAAGCGAGCCCTGTTTCCCTCCATTTTCACACAGAACAACCAACAACAACAACAACAAACAATGCAATACCCAATCATCCTCTCGGCCTTTGCCGTCCTCGCCTCAGCCAACAACTACCAAGGAGGCCAAACTGCCTGTGTCATGGGAACCAGCTGTAACGCGAACCAGCAAAACAACAACTTGAACTTCTGCTGCGATGGAACCATGATGCTCACCTGTGGCCCTGCCGGCCCAACTGCTCACTGGCAGAAAAGCTCCGACTGCAAGTCCATTGGCCACTGCTTTGCGGATGCCAACTGGGCTGGATGCACCGGCGACAGCTCGTACGAGAACAACTACAACGACGCTCCTCCCATTTACTACGAGCCAGCACCGGCATACAAGCACTCCAACGCCCCACCCAAGGACTACGGCGGCCAATCTGCCTGTGTGCAGGGATCAAGCTGTAACGCGAACCAAAAGAACAACAACCTCAACTTTTGCTGCGACGGCACCAAGATGCTCACTTGTGGTCCTGCCGGCCCCACTGCTCACTGGCAGTACAGCTCCGACTGCAAGTCCATTGGTCAATGCTTTGCGGATGCTAGCTGGGCCGGATGCACTGGTTCCGGCTCGGACTCTTCTTACTACTCACCACCAGCTCAGCAGTACAACCAGCCACCCCCACCCCCACAGCAATACAAGCAATCCAGCCGCGTGCGTGTTGCCAACTACGCTGGTTACGAGCAAGGTGCTTCATGTGTTGGCCAGGAGGGAAAGTACGCGTGCGGTGAGGGAAATAACAAGATTTACGTCTGTGGACCGGCTGGACCAACTGCGCACTGGCAGTACAGCGACAACTGTGGCAAATACGGGCTTGTGTGCTCGGTGAGCAGCGCGTTCTCTGGATGTGTTGAGTCTGGCAAGAGTTACTACTAGTCCAACGGCTGTGACAACGCGCTCCATTCTTTGCACTTTTTCCTTTCTCTGCCAACAGGGCAACTAGTAATAAACATGCTGTGATATCCCGATTCAAACCTGTTCAAAATGCGTTGTTCTTTTTCTCTTTTTGAACACTTCGTGTCGAACACGCATTTACTGTAAAGGCAAACCCTCACCGACCAAAACTTCCACCAAACCAGTAATGCATTATCCTCCTCGTCTCAGCGACCGCAGTGGCAGCATTCGCCCAATTCGAGAGGGCCTGTAACTTGGGAGGTGGGTGCATTTTGTGAAGGTGTCCGAAACTGACAAAAATTTAAATAAAAACAACATAAAAATGTTGGGCTGTTGCTTCGCTCTGCTCTGCTTGCGTCCTGCCACCCACACTCGCATCAACATCAACCTGCGCGCGCTCAATTCCACTTGCGATTGACTTCAGTCGGGATGTCAAGTCACGCCTATACCGCCATCTTGCAGCATCAACGACACGACCTGCGGCCTCAAAAAGTCCTCGCGATATTTGCAAAGCCATCGTTAAACTCGTGGGTGAGACATCAGCGGACAGGCTTCCATTCGACCAAAAGTTTCATTTTTCGGACTGATGCGCTGCTTCCGACTCTGGACAATCAAGATTGGGGAGAAATCAGCAGTCATGTTGATTTCAACCAACAGCTTTTGTGCGTCTATCAAAGCGCCTCTCCCATCCTATCACCTGTTTTATTCTCAACGAAATCACATGAACCGGCAGTCGGGGTATCGCAGCGGCCTATTCTCCCCCCCCATTTTGAAACCAACACGTCAGGAACCAAACGGGGATGGAATGGAATGAAAAGACAAGAACGTTAAAAAGTCGCTTTGTGAGAACGTAAGCAACAAACCGACAGAAAAAACAGCGCGCATCAGCGAGTGTGATACACCTGGTAATACTCAATCGCGCCTTCAGCATATCCAGCCGCAGACAGTTGTTCGATAAACTCGCATCCTTCTCTCTCACCAAACCCCGGATAACAGTGCCGATTCATCCTTACATTCAGCATATGTTCATTCACATTCAGTTCGAAACTCGATCCATACGGGGGTCCGGGTTCAGAACTAGTTTCACCCAAAATCCCATTGTCATTCCGGAAAGACAAACGAAGGAACGCTCCATTGGGTGCGACCAGAAACACAAACGAATCAGGGCATACTTGAGATGGATCCTCGCTCATCCATGCATCCGGAGAATATCCACCGAAAATACTTCCACTTTTGAGTTTCATGAGTGTGAGCGTGTTTGGTATTCCATCGCGCGTCTTCCGCAAGCTATCGTTAGTGCAAGTGCCTGGCTCTCCATGAAACAGGAGAACAGGATCCGAAGTAACGAAAGACCTTAAAGGAACGGGAAGATGTTGCTTGATTGCATGGACACTGTCCATCAGCCTCGCATGTGCAGCCTTCCATCGGTTCCCTCCACCACGCGTTGTCCCTTTCAAATGAAATACAAGCATGCGCTGCATATATTCAGAAAGCAGAGCTTGGAATGGTTCCATCAGACTGGAGTGTGCTGCAGAAATTTTGAACAACTCGACCACTGGCAGCAACGGCTTGATCATTTTGCTGGCCACTTCGATCTGAAAGTCTTCCGGAAGATTCGATTCCAGAGCGAGGTCCCCTTGCGCATCTTGACAGACTCTGCACCAAGCAATCAGGATTCTCCAGCGATGCAAAGGTGCGAACGCCTCAAACAAGAGCATAGTCTCGATATCTCGTTCAGTCATTTGCGCCAACACTTCACGGCCAGATTCCAGCGATAACGGCAAATCCTGCAACATTTTGATGAGGCCAAACGCCTTTTTCTTCCCGATCACTTGTATTCTGTCGCAGAGGAAGTAAAATGCCAGCGCATTTTCCAATGACAGGTTCTCTTCCTTCACAAGAATATCAGCGCACTTTTGCACAAGGCTGAACACCATGATTTCGTTGGCAAATAAAGCCACGCTGGAAGCAAGCGCCGGTGGAATATCAACTTGTCCCAAGTACAAGTAATCGAGGACAATTTTGGCTGTCTCAGCATTGATGTTCGGGTGATTGAGGGTGATCTTCCTGCTGTTGGATCTTGGGGGTCTCTTGTTGGAGATGTGGGACAACCTCGAATCTGCCTCTTCATCGATCACCTCAAGGCTGTCGAAAGCATTCGCCGTCCATTTAGCAGAGAGGGCCTCTTTGTAGTAATCGCTCATGGAGGCAAGCACTACCGCATGCGCAGTCAACACAGCGCCGCCTTCAAAGGCAAGATGCACGTCAGCGAATGCGCTATCGTTTCGGATCAGTCCCATCAGTGTGCTGCATGCTTTGCTGCTTGTTTCCATTGCTGTTGGAGAAGATAACGCGTCATCCACGAATAGAACTTTGGCGTTTAAAAGGGCTTTTGATGGGGCCCTGGTGGTTGTTGGAAAACGGGTCAAGCACAAACGCTTTCCAAGAAAGAAATTGCTGGCATGTACAAGGCTTAAGTATTCGTTCCGCTCCTTTTTGTGTAATAGCAATATGGTCTTCTGTGTTCTATTGCAGCTGACGAGTCTCACATTTCTCCTTTTCCTCTTTTATTCTTTTTGTGGCCGATTGTTGCACATGAATAAAGGCAGATCGTCGTGCATAGCGATGAGTGCAAGCGTCAGACACGCCAATTGGAGAAGATGTCCGACAAGGTCCGAACGTGCCATAAAATAAATGTGAACAGAAAGAAAAAATGTGAAGTGAAAAATATACCCGCAACAAGAGACAGCCCCAGCTCGAACAGGTTCTCGAGATGCTTCGCACTGTCTCCTGTCATCCAAGCTCGCATTAGCGTCAACTTGCGAAGAATCCCACTTGCATAGTCGAGATATCAACCATCCCTGCACCGCCACCACGCAACATCAACAACACGTCGGGCCGTCTCAAAAAGTCCTCGAGACATTCGCAAAGCCATCGTTTAGCTCGTCGGTGAGGACTCAGCGGACAGGCTGCTTTCGACCGGAAGTTTGGCTTTTAGGACTGATGGGCTGCTTCCAACTCTGGACCATCTCACGCATCAAGTTGGAGTGAAGAATTCAGTGCGCGTTATGATGCTCTTCTTCCAGCTTTGGATCATCTTTCTGACAAGTTGGGGACGAAATCGGCAGTCATTTTCTTTCGAAAGACAGCTTTTGCGCTCGTTCGGAAATTTTGCTGCCGGTTTTGGACACGCTGTTAGAATAGTTGGGCTTTCGAAAGACAGTTTTTGTGCTCGTGCGGGATGCTCTGGGACAAAATCTGCTGTTATGTTGTTTTCGGCGGACAGCTTCTGCGTCAATGCGGATTCTCTGCTTTCTGTTTTGGACATTCTGTCGGAGAAACTGGGGGGGTCGGAATCGGCAGTCAAGTTGCTTTCTTCAGGAGGTTTTTGTGCTCGCATTGAAGCTCTCCTGCCAACTTTGGATTGCCTCTCGAAAGAAATTGGGACGAAAGCTGCAGTTGCATTGCTTTCGAGAAACAGCTTTTGTGCTCAAGCTGGGACGCTGCTGTCTGTATTGAATATTCTCTCGGAAAAGCTGACTGCATGGGTTGAGATGAAAAATAAATCTGACAATGAGTCCCGAACGCAGAACTGACCTCAAACAGAGCAAACCTGCGATGGAATTCAGTCTGAAACAGAGAGAAGGCTCCCACAGAAAAAAAAAAAAAAAATGCGCCTGAAAAGTGCGCTGACAAAACATTACCAAAACAAATAAATTAACAAAGATGCCAAACAAAATGGCCGCTTCTTCAGAACTCCAGGTCCACTTCTCCAACCCAGAACGCGACTCAGTCAACGAAGCCCTTCACTTCCTTGCATCCACGCATGACTCTGTTTTCAAACTGAGACTCAACGCGGATGTACTTGTCATGATTTGCGCGTACCTACCTCCAACAATCTGCGGATTCTGTCGAAAGATCCACAAGTCTGGGAAATTTGAATGTTCTCGATGCCATGGCGAGTTCTTGTTTTGTGTAAGAACCCCGCGCTTGCAGGCGTACAAGATCAAAGAGGCAAACAAGTCGCAGTTGGTGCCCAACTCGAACGGCTTTCGATGTGTGCACGGATGTGCGGGGCGGTTCTGTGCTCGATGCGTGGAGGCTTGGAACTATGGACCTTTTAAATGCTGCCGCTGCGACCACTCGTTTGTCTTTTGCTGTCGCTGGCGGTTTTGTAAAGAGTGTTTTGATTTGGAGGAGCGCTTTATATCATTGCCTGGGAGTTTCAGAACAGTGCAGTGACGCGAAGTCGAGGTTGGATGCTTAGAGCGTGAATTGATTCAAAATATAGCTTCTGTTGTGTTTGGTTTTGTTTTGTGAAAGTGCCGTAAAGCTCTCTTCAAATGCAAGCATCAAACGCGCTTATGTTGTGAATAAACCCAGCAATTTTCACGTAATTCCAGTTCTCAAACGCGCGGATTTTCGTGAACCGCGATTCGGACATCATTTCCCACGCAAACTTGTGGACAAGTCCAAGGCGTCCGAAAGTGTTGCAAAATTTAAAAAAAATAAAAATATATGTTGCCGAAATGCTTCCCATGCCCAGAACAAGCGAAAACACAACACGAACATGTTCGCGAAATCCGTCGCCCTGTTTCCTGCCGTCCATCAACTTGCGCAGAATTCCGCTTCCGATTGCCTTCACTCGAAATAT